>JACEFZ010009775.1:177500-272500 GCA_014155875.1 Cepaea nemoralis | reverse complement strand
CACAAGTCACACCCTGTTAGTGAAAGAAAGTCACCTCCACAATGAACACACAGCTATGAATGGACACAAGTCACACCCTGTCAGTGAAAGAAAGTCACCTCCAGAACGAACACACAGCTATGAATGGACACAAGTCACACCCTGTTAGTGAAAGAAAGTCACATCCACAATGAACACACAGCTATGAATGGACACAAGAAACACCTGGTTAGTGAAAAAAGTCACATCCACAATGAACACACAGCTATGAATGGACACAAGACACACCTGCTTAGTGAAACAAAGTCACACCCACAATGAACACACAGCTATGAAAGATGAACACAAGTCACACCCGGTTAGTGAAAGAAAGTCACGCGCTAGCACACACTTCACACAGTTTGCGTGACCCCGGCTGTTGTGTCGGAGATATGATATCACCTCACATTTTGTATGATCCCGACTGTTGTGTAAGAGATATAACTTCACACAGTTTGTGTGACACCGGCATGTTGTGTCAGAGATATGACCTCACACAGTTTGTGTGACACCGGCTGTTGTGTCGGAGTATGATATCACCTCACACAGTTTGTGTAACACCGGCTGTAATATCGGAGATATCACCTCACACAGTTTGTGTGACCCCGGATGTAATGTCGAAGATATCACCTCACACAGTTTGTGTAACACCGGCTGTTGTGTAAGAGTTATCACCCCACACAGTTTGCGTGACCCCGGCTGTTGTGTCGGAGATATAATCTCACACAGTTTGTGTGACCCCGGCTGTTGTGTCGGAGATATTACCTCACACAGGTTGTGTGACACCGGCTGTTGTGTCGGAGATATTATATCACCTCACACAGTTTGTGTGATCCCGGCTGTTTTGTAAGAGATATCACCTCACACAATTTGTGTGACACCGGCTGTTGTGTCGGAGATATCATCTCACACAGTTTGTGTGACCCGGCTGTTGTGTCGGAGATATCATCTCACACAGTTTGTATGACCCCGGCTGTTGTGTCGGAGATACCACCTCACACAGTTTTTGTGATCCCGGCTGTTTTGTAAGAGATATCACCTCACACAGTTTGTGTGACACCGGCTGTTGTGTCGGAGATATCACCTCACACAGTTTGTGTAACACCGGCTGTAATGTCGAAGATATCACCTCACACAGTTTGTGTGACACCGGCTGTTGTGTCGGAGATATGATATCACCTCACACAGTTTGTGTGACACCGGCTGTTGTGTCGGAGATATGATATCACCTCACACAGTTTGTGTGACACCGGCTGTTGTGTCGGAGATATCACCTCACACAGTTTGTGTGACCCCGGCTGTTGTGTCGGAGATATGATATCACCTCACACAGTTTGTGTGATCCCGGCTGTTTTGTAAGAGATATCACCTCACACAGTTTGTGTGACACCGGCTGTTGTGTCGGAGATGTCACCTCTGTCAAAGTCTTACATCTGAGGTTGCGACGCGTTGGCTGTGCCAACGCCAGGCGACATAACAACGCGCAACCCTGAGTGATGTTAAACAATACAGAGGGAATGCGGCGTCTTCGACGACGCCCGTATAAGCAGCCAAGCACAGCAACTGAGCGACGCTAAAATAACCGCTGGTCAGCGGTACACCCCGTGAACCTTGCAGGGGTCACACCAGCTGACTTGAGTGCCGACTAGCGTGTAGGACGAAAGGCCAGGCAGACCGGGTTAGGCGTTTGGATGGACAGGTCGCATGAGTCTGCGAGTGGTTTTGAATCTGCATTGAGAGCAATCCTGTGTGACAGTGGGAGACTGGTTCGAACGCTTGAGTATTTTGGCTTGTAAGTGATATGTATATTGATTGCATGTATCCTTATGTATTGTATTGATATTGTTCATGCTGTAATGATTGCTATGGATTGTCATTGCGCGATGTCTGTGCGATAATGAATGCAGCGCGTAAATAAAGCTTGTAAATAACCGTTTCGGATATTCATTTCGTGTGATTTGATAGTTTGATACTGCTTCACACTTGCCAGAAAACGAGCTACTTATCTTGCCCTACGCAAGACTCTGACAACCTCACACAGTTTGTGTGGCACCGGTTGTTGTTTCGGAGATATCACCTCACACAGTTTGTGTGACACCGGCTGTTGTGTCGGAGATATGATATCACCTCACACAGTTTGTGTGACACCGGCTGTTGTGTCTGAGATATGATATCACCTCACACAGTTTGTGTTATCCCGACTGTTTTGTAAGAGATATCACCTCACACAGTTTGTGTGACACCGGCTGTTGTGTCGGAGATATCATCTCACACAGTTTGTGCGACCCCGGCTGTAGTGTCGGAGATACCACCTCAGACAGTTTTTGTGACCCCCGGCTGTCGTGCGTCGGAGATATAACCGCCTGTCGCTGACACGCCCTGGCGACATTGTACCACGCTGCCCACCCCAGGTGTGTGGCAATGATGTACAATCAATATTGCTTTAATAAATGGTACAAGTACTGAAAGCGCCGTTCCGGTGTTACAGACATGTATATGGGCGCGATCTACTGTAATAAATGATACTACTAACTGAAAGCGCCGTTCCGGTGCTGCAGACATGTAAATGGGCACGATCCGTTAGGTTAAGACTTCAAAATATGAAACAGACGGACAACTTGTTAGTGACAGAAAGTTACAACATGTCATGTAAAGAATATTTAACCCCTGGTCCGCTGGCTTGTACCAGATGTTAATTAAATGTTTTGTTACCAGAGAGTACCCAACATCCAGCCACGTCGTCCAGCTGTTTCACTAAATTAATAAGAGTCGATTAAAAGTCGGGTAGTTCTTCCGTTTCATTATCTAGTTTAGTTTCTCCATATTCTAATTATCACACAACAAGGAGGGGACACGAAGTGGGGGAGTTCAAGAAGACAGACTTAAGACACATATTTAATTGTCAGATACCCAGAACAGAAGATTAGTACAGGCGCCGGGCACGACCAGACATTTAACTATCAGATACCCTGAACAGAAGTATAATACAGGCCCCGGGGACTACCAGACATGCACAACCTGGGCGCCATGGAGTCCACATGCTACCTGACTTGTCTGCTTGTCGTTGCTGCAGTCGGGGCTTATGGTGAGATGGTTTACATCACTGAGTGTTGTGTTGTGTAAATCACCATCATCACCGTCTTCAACCTTCACCATTAACATCATCACCATCATCATAAATCACTTAATGTCTTCTCTAGATGATAGTGATATATACACTAGTTGTGGTAGTAGTCCGGATAGTGGTATAAGTAGTAGTAGTGGCAGTAGTAGTAGTTGTAATAGTAGGAGTGTTGTAGTAGTAGAGGTAGTAGTAGTAGTAGTAGTAGTAGTAGTAGTAGTAGTAGTAGTAGTAGTAGTAGTAGTAGTAGTAGTAATAGTAGTAATAGTGGCAGTAGAAGTAGTGGTAGCAGTAGTAGTTGTAGTAGCACAAGTAATTGTAATAGCAGTAGTAGTCGTAATTGTAGTGGTAGTAGTAATTATAGTATTATTAATAGTTGTAGCTGCATTAATAGTAGTAATATTTGTAGTAGTAGTAGTAGTAGTAGTAGTAGTAGTAGTAGTAGTAGTAGTAGTAGTAGTAGTAGTAGTAGTAGTAGTAGTAGTAGTAGTAGTAGTAGTAGTAGTAGTAGTAGTAGTAGTAGTAGTAGTAGTAGTAGTAGTTGTTGTTGTTATAGCAGTGGTAGTAGTAGTATTATAGTTGTCATTGTTAAAGAAATTATAATAGTAGTCGCTGTAATAATAGTAGTAGTAATTATAATTTAAAATGATAATAGGTAACACCACCTGGGGGGCTGCGTGGTCTCGAGGTATGGTGTCCGCCTCGAGTGCTGGAGGTCCCGGGTTCAAGCCCCAGTGAGGACCGGGATTTTTTCACGTAGGACTTCTAGTAACAAAATTCCCCCTGGTCTCTGGGTAGTGAGATCGGACGCCTTGTGTAGTGTTGCGCACGTAAAAAATCCCTTGGCAGTTGGAAATCGAAAAAGAGTAGCCTAACGGCACTGCCCGGGCAAAATTTCGAGCTAAAAATCTACCCAAAGTATTTCAGGATCCTCGCCGGTGCTACGGAGTTCGTGCACTGAGCTGAGTTTCTCCAGACTCAGGTTTGAGTTAGGAGGAGAACGGAGCGCTTATAGGTTACACCCGTGCGCCGTGATGTTGATCCATCGACTAAACTAAAGTAAACTAACAGGTAACACCTGGTTTAAACAGACGATTATATACGTGGAAAAGTCCTAGCATAATATTCGCAATAAAATGAACTACTTATTGATTCCAAAGAAATTCAGAAGCAGTTTAGTAGGAGCAAAAATAGCAGCAGATGTACAGAGAGACCATGTGCCAGTTATAGGAATGATGAGGTTAAGACTTAAAAACATACAGAAAACCCAAAAAACATTCAATTAGCTCTAGCATTACTCAGAACGGACAAAGCAATTAGAGAACAGTACTATGTTACTGTAAAGAACAGATATAATGCCATGGAGATAATACAGACTATTGATGAACAATGGGACATGTTGCGGGAATCAATCCAACAGACATCATTTGAAATCAATCCACATAATCATAGACCGGGAAAAAAGAAATGGACGACAAATGCAATTTTTCAGACAATGGACGAAAGAAGAAAAAAAAATGCAAGATAAAGAAGAATATAATAGAATATATAAAGACATATTAAACAAATGCCAAGTGGCTAAAGCATGGCTGAATCAACAGTGCATAAAAATTGGGACAAACTCTGGAAAAGACTCAGATTCCGTGTATCAACAAATAAATACAATAACAGGTAGGAAAACAAGTGATACCACTGAATGTTTAAAATTGAAGAACGGTGCAGTATTGATGGGACAAGATGATATTGTCAATAGATGGACGGAATATCTGGAAGAGATGTATGATGATAGGAGACCGGATGTAAATATTCAAAACAGTGGTGAGGGACCACCGATACTTGCAGCGGAAGTTGCTCTACATCGCATAAAGAAAGGAAAGGCACTCGGTCCAGACAACATTACAGTGGAGGATATCGAGGTTCTAGGTGATTTTGGAATCCAAATATTGACACAATTCTAAATGACATCTACCCTAGTGCCTACATTTCTGGCGAACTATTAAAATCTTTCTTTATAGCTCCGCCAAAGAAACCATGCGCTTTAGAATGTAAAGGGCATCGCGCAATAAGTCTTATGAGTCGTATGACAAAGCTGTTACTCAGAATAATTAAGAAACAAGATTAAACCAGAAATTAGTAATGAACAGTGTGAATTTGTGGAGGGAAAGGGTACAAACAACGCTTTATACATTCTCCGGACAATATTTGCAAGAGCTATAGAAGTAAAAACAGATCTATACTTATGTTCCATGTTTCACCAAGAAAAGAAGAAGAAGAAGACGAAGAAGAAGAAGAAGAAGAAGAGGAAGAAGAAGAAGAAGAAGAAGAAGAAGAAGAAGAAGAAGAAGAAGAAGAAGAAGAAGAGAGGATCATAATGATGGTAATGATGATCAGTAGTTGAACATATGCTGTCTAGTATATGTCTCAGATGTATAAACATCTCCCCAACAACCACATGGTCTGTACCTGTGATGTGTAAACATCTGCCCCAACCAGCACATAGTCTGTACCTGTGATGTGTAAACATTTCACACAACAACCACATCATATGTACCTGTGATGTGTAAACATTTCACACAACAACCACATCATCTGTACCTGTGATGTGTAAACATTTCACACAACAACCACATCATCTGTACCTGTGATGTGTAAACATTTCACACAACAACCACATCATCTGTACCTGTGATGTGTAAACATCTCCCCAACAACCACATCGTCTGTACCTGTCCCGGGAAGGTTAACCCGGTCAACAAATGCCCGCAGAAGTCGGATGTGTCGGCCTAACGGCGCAAGAACGCACCTCCGCTGTAAACAGGCACAACGCTATCACGCCCCCCCCCCCCCCCCCCCCCCCTAAAAAAAAAAGAAAAAAAAACTCCGGATGAACGCAGAGGAAGAATAAGTCTGTACCTATGATGTGTAACATCTCACACAACAACCACATCATCTCTACCTGTGATGTGCAGAGTTATCGCCGAGCCTGGCCGAGTTTTACTGTGTCTTTAACGGGAGATTCACCAACAAGGAGCAGGTGGACAATGACCCCACCAGTCGTACCCTGATGGCGGAGATGGTCAAGTATCTCTACATACCTGCATTGTCAGCGGTAAGTTGACCTTCTGTCTGTCCATGTCAGCATTGTCAGCGGTAAGTTGACCTTCTGTCTGTCCATGTCAGCATTGTCACAGGTAGGTTGTCCCCCTGTCTGTCCATGTCAGTTTTGCGTACATTATTATAACTGGGAATTGCATTTACATGACCATAAATTCCTCAGCCAGTCCAATCAAAGAGTATTAGAGTGCAGCTACGAACTGTGTTATGTGATCGTCAACTGAGTACATGCACTGCCAAGAATATCCTTTTGAGGCATCTATCCATTATCCAGGCAGACCCCGTCACTCGTGTTGTCTTCTCAGAGCGCGCCCCCCCCCCCCCCCCTGGTGGCGTACAGGCGGGATCGTAATCTCAGGGAGGTGCTGGTCTATAGCAGCCTACATCAATCTCACAAGTCTCTTCCTGGCACGGTGGCTTGTCTCCGATCGCGTTGTAAGACCTGCCCACATGTCCTTGAAATCCAGTGTCTAGCATTCCCTAAGATGACGTACCACATCCGTGAGGGTTTCTCATGCACGAGTCGCAACATTATTTATGCGATTACTTGCACACGTTGTGACATGAGATATATCGGTAGGATAGGTCTACGTCTGGCTGACAGGTGGCGTACAGGCGGGATCGTAATCTCAGGGAGGTGCTGGTCTATAGCAGCCTACATCAACCTCACAAGTCTCTTCCTGGCACGGTGGCTTGTCTCCGATCGCGTTGTAAGACCTGCCCACATGTCCTTGAAATCCAGTGTCTAGCATTCCCTAAGATGACGTACCACATCCGTGAGGGTTTCTCATGCACGAGTCGCAACATTATTTATGCGATTACTTGCACACGTTGTGACATGAGATATATCGGTAGGATAGGTCTACGTCTGGCTGACAGGTTTACGCAAAACCTTTCTGATGTCAGCAGTGGTGCCCAGAAACCGGCATCCATGCACTTCAACAGTCCTCACCATTGTGGCGTAGCCAACATATAGGTCAAATCGTGCGCATCCCACGAACGGGATCGTAGGACATTGGAAAACCGTCTCATCTTCCAGTTGGGTTCACTCTCCCGTCACGGCCTCAATGTCCAACACAATTTCATTTAACTTCCAAATCCCACCTCCTCCCATCCCCACAGTTGTATAGTCCACTAAAAACGTAGTTGCATATCCGTTACAGGACGTCACAGTCAACAACAGCATTATTTTTGGTGTTTGGGATTTCTTGGCAAGTTTGCGTTCTGTGGTTTGTAATTGCTTTCTGAGCGATCGGGACTCATATCATTCTATGGGAAACAAAACAGGGCGGTCTGCATCCAGGTCGCCCACAGCTGTGTTTCGTGAGCTGAACGCTGAATTGCGAACTGCGTCAGTGAAACCTTTACCACAAAGCACTAATCTCCATTTTGACCTTTCGCTCACATGGGCGTCTCTCCACCCCACGCCTTACCATCTGTCCTCCCGCCGGGTGGCTTAGCCAATCCCTGAGCTTCTGACGGTATTGACTTTTGATCCACTTGCCATTCATCCGGTTCATACAATCCACTGATAGTCGTCTAGCGCGTCGGTCGCTCGAAATAAGGATAGAAATTCAGATAAGGATCCTTAATATTGTCATGTAGTGTTTTTCATGTAGTTGTGTGTTGGTTAGTGTTTGTTTGTTCCATGCCGACGAAGGCTTTGGCCTCAATGTCCATTTTGTTTCTTGTTATCATATTGTAGTAAATCTCACAATCTACTTCTCGCGTTTTTTGGTGATTCATTCATTAATTCAGTGGTAGAATCTATCGACTGTATCCATGTACTAATTCAGGAGTAGAATCTATCGACTGTATCCATGTACTAACTCAGTGGTAGAATCTACCGGTAGTGTCCATGTACTAACTCAGTGGTAGAACCTAAGTCACCTCCACATGTTGTGGTTGAAGGCACGTGCTATAAAATCGACAGCGGGGGATGCACCACAGGAAGCTTTAGGCGGTCAAGGGCAGCCCGGCTTGGGTTGCGCCAATGTGTCCAGCAGTTTCAGTGTCCCACTCCACAGTCCGGCTTGGGCCAATGTGTCCAGCAGTTTCAGTGTCCCACTCCACAGTCCGGCTTGGGCCAATGTGTCCAGCAGTTTCAGTGTCCCACTCCACAGTCCGGCTTGGGCCAATGTGTCCAGCAGCTTCAGTGTCCCACTCCACAGTCCGGCTTGGGCCAATGTGTCCAGCAGTTTCAGTGTCCCACTCCACAGTCCGGCTTGGGCCAATGTGTCCAGCAGTTTCAGTGTCCCACTCCACAGTCCGGTGTCTGACCAGCTGGAGGAGACATCTGCTCGAGTTTGGCAGTGTTCTTCCCGTTCGCTTGCAATATTTTATACCATGGAGAGTCATTAAGTAACAGGAATGTTATAATAAAGTGCACGAAAGAGTATGGGTAACGGGGAGTCTTATATCAGGATGGACACAAAATGGCTCTTAAGCAATACCCCCATTTAGGGGTCGTTATGGTCGAGCAGTTTGCTCATACACAATAGCGATGAAAAACCTATCGCACTATCGACTTGCACCGTGGCAGGGCAACGAGTTGTTTGTATGTTTGATATTTGGTGGTCAGAGTGTGTAAAGGCTGGTGAAATCTTCAGAAGAAGAATGATGGTTCAATAAGGAGATAGTTGTTTGGAGAGAGTGTGTGAATGAATGCATGAAGTGGAAACACCTGTTGTCTCTGGTTAAGGAAACATCCAAGAGGCAGGAATCCGTTGGGAAAGCTATGATGGCCATTTTGTGGGAGATGAATGGCGTATAGTGCGCTTATCAAGGAAAGGGGCGAAACTGTGACCGGTGTTCCATACAATGACATGCTGGCGACAACACCTGCCCTTATACGGCTAAACATACAGTGGACACCACGGGCTCTGCAAGCTGAGGTCTTGAAACGTCCACCATACAGTGGATAAACTACGGGCTTTGAAAGACCAGGTCATTAAATATCCAGCATACATTGGACACACTTAGTTAGTTAGTCGCGGTTCCAACTTCACAGCAACGGGTCGTCCCCATTATGCTCCGTTCCTGTGCCACTGAATATCACACAAAACGCTCCCTACTGCCAAATGTGAAAAGTGGAAAAGACAGGAGTCTCGACAAACAACAGCCCGCACAGATACACTGTACATAATGCCGCCGCCAGAATGTCTACACAATAGTCCCCCACGAAACATTCAGTTTATCTCTGATGGAATCGGCAGTCATTTTCCCATCTGGATGTTTCCTAGATGTTCACCCACACAGTCCACGAAAATACAGTTTATCGTCGATGGCAGTGGAAGTCAACCAGAAGCCCAGCAGCCACGCATTTCTGCATAAGGCAACAACCGGTCAACTCTGGGACATAGCCAGCTGCCATCGCTCCGAACATGCAGTCACGTTCCAAAAATCCTCGGGCAGATTCAAAAGCATTTCACACGAAACTCACAGCTCACAGTGTCCCGGCCACGCACTCACTCAGTAGCAGGGCGACGGAACATCAAACCTCATTAGTCGCCTCTTACGACATGCCTGGTAGGCTACAGTGTTGATATTCTTTGCTTCCCTTATGGGCCCCGGCAACACACAGGAACACACTACGGACACACTACGGGCGCTGAAAGCTGAGGTCTTGAAACATCCAGCAAATAGTACAGACTTGATGCCATTGGAATGTCACTGTCAATTGGATCCTTGAAAGAACAGAGATTTCCAGATTACAACCAGGTAATGGAGGCGATGAAGAAATGGGTTAAGGGCACTTCTAAAATCTGTCCCTAGAAAACACCAAGCTAGTAGACACGTGGACCAAGTGTGCAGTCAGGTAAGGGGACTATCTTTGTGAATAACACATACAATTTCTGGTTCGCACTGATCACCCGCAATAATCAACGAAACCATTGTAAATACCAGAAAGAATCTACGAATACACGAACCACCTGCAACAATCAACGAAACCATTGTAAATACCAGAAAGAATCTACGAATACACGAACCACCTGCAACTATTTCTAGTCAAATATTTCCGTAGGCAGCGTTCAGGTATATTCTCCTGCATCGAACTGGCCGCCTAGGGAAGTATACATGTGTGTTGTCCGTTTTTATATGTGTAATCGTGTTGTTGTTGTTGTTGTTTCTCCGTTGATAAAGACGTCGGTCTCATCGTTTGCATGTTTGTGAGTGTCTTTCATTCATTCGTAGAGCTATTAGGTCATATTGTGTTCATCCGTTGAGTCTTCTTGCTCATATTTTGTTCATCCGTCGGGCTTCTTGCTCATATTTTGTTCATCCTTGGAGCTTCTTGCTCATATACATAAATAAACACACGTAGTATTGTTTGGCGCTCACAGAAGTGAGAATAAAGCAGGGATTAGAGGACGCACTAGACAATATAAACTTTGAAAGCTATAGTTACCGATCGGGATTCAAACCTGTCACCTCAAAATGGAGGACAGCGCCTGGCTGCAGGAACAGGTGTACTTCGACGCATGACCAACTAGACACTCCTAAAAAAGTATTTTCATTGATCATGTCTATCATACACATGAACCTACAACTATGGAATACGGACAGAATTCGTATCAAACCATTGAGATAGGTCATGTCTATCATACACATGAACCTACAAATATGGAATTACGGACAGAATTTGTATCAAACCATTGAGATAGGTCATGTCTATCATACACATGAACCTAACAACTATGGAATACGGACAGAATTAGTATCAAACCATTGAGATAGGTCATGTCTATCATACACATGAACCTACAACTATGGAATACGGACAGAATTAGTATCAAACCATTGAGATAGGTCATGTCTATCATACACATGAATCTACAACTATGGAATACGGACAGAATTAGTATCAAACCATTGAGATAGGTCATGTCTATCATACACATGAACCTACAACTATGGAATACGGACAGAATTAGTATCAAACCATTGAGATAGGTCATGTCTATCATACACATGAACCAACAACTATGGAATACGGACAGAATTAGTATCAAACCATTGAGATAGGTCATGTCTATCATACACATGAACCTACAACTATGGAATACGGACAGAATTAGTATCAAACCATTGAGATAGGTCATGTCTATCATACACATGAACCTACAACTATGGAATATGGACAGAATTCGTATCAAACCATTGAGATAGGTCATGTCTATCATACACATGAACCTACAACTATGGAATACGGACAGAATTCGTATCAAACCATTGAGATAGGTCATGTCTATCATACACATGAACCTACAACTATGGAATACGGACAGAATTCGTATCAAACCATTGAGATAGCACCATAGGTCTCATCATTTATATTAAACCAGCATAGGTCAAATAACAAACACACAAACACATCGGACCGTAATGCTGTGTCCAGTATATTAACAAACATTAAAAGAAGAGACATGATTGGTCGGTTCTTATGCTGTACACGTATTGTACACAGGAAATCAATTTGGGAACCAGTTGAGGCCACTGAAACAGTTACTGTGACAAGTTAGGAGTAGTCAGAGGACCTATTTAGTAGTGTTCTCTGGAAATATATCTTGTATAATAAATAGACAAGATAAAGGATACGATTTTGCACGTTTTTGTCTAGAGGTCTTCAAATGAGATAGATAATCATTCCCGCATAGCCCTTTTGGAGAACCATTTTCCCTGGCTCTGAACCCCCACTGTGAGATTCCCAAGTATCCACACAGAAATTTATAAAAGAAGAAAAAGGTTCCCTAAAAGGCCAAAAGAAGATCTGGACTATTCGCCCCTGTACAACTGAGGATCCAATTCACTCATCATAATGTTGTCAGTGTGCTATTCGTCCGTCACATTAGATCTTCCCTTATTTTATTTGTGTCAAAAGTGACCTATGTCAGTTGTCCAATTAGACCTTAGGACTTTAGGATTCAATAGTAGCAGACAAACTTAACAATACTGTACTTAACATCTGTTGAACAAGACATCTACATGACAGGTTCTTGACAAAAGTGGGACATACATTCACATGGAAATGTTTACACCAACAATTGCACAAGACATACATCATGAGAGATACTTGACAACATCTATACAGGACTTTTCACAATATCTGTAACCAACCACAGTAATTTAAGACATTCACCAGGAACAATACTTGACAGCAACTGTACAAGACATTCACCTGGGACATGTACTTAAAAACACTGTTCTCAACACCATCTTTTATTGAGCTGTTCTTAGTGGTTGAGCAATGACCCATGCTCCATCACACCCATTACACCTCAATAATAAACAATCATATGCAATGTGAGTGTTAAATTGGAAAAATGAGTACATTCTCTGAAAATCCACCAATATACTCAATCTCAAACTCTCCACCTCTCCTCTCCTCTAATCTCTTTCTACACCACTGATTCATCGTATTTATCATCACTTCACTGTCATTGGAGAAAATTATAGAATCCTTGTTATGGGAAAACTTAAGGAAAGAACTACTGTTCTGGATCATTTTCATCCTGTTATCATCGGTAATTGATGTTGGGAAAGCTCCAAGTAGCAGACTTCCTGTAATAAGTCCCATGCAAGTTAATTTCCTCTTGAGAACAGAATTTGGGGTGATGATATGGTACTGAATCTCACTGTTGACCAGACTGCCTGTGATGCTGACGACTGGGGTACTTCAAATGGTTTGAGGATATCACTCTCCTGCCAATGGGATATGTATTCTCGGTACATGTAGATCATGACTTGCTGAAGAGACCCAGAGATAGGAACAAAATCCAATTTATTGTAGCACCTCACCTAGCGAGTCCGACTTCACCTACTTTTCAAGTCTTCCCAACAATCACTGTGTGAGCACCATGCTGGGTATCCTCCAAGATAAGTTCTCAGATAACAATCCACTACAAGAGTTACTTCACCAGGTTTCTTTGAATGGGGTTAACAACAAGAGACTTGTTCTCAGTTCTCAGATGATTCTGATAAAATAATCACAACACTGATCACCATAATGACCACATTAATGACAACATTAATCCTGATAATGGAATTCTTCAGAACCGTTTTTCTCCCATTGACTTTCAGCGGTTGGGGAGCTGAGGTAAAATTCTCCGAGAAATTCCTGCATTTCGGATTCTAGGAGAATGACTAGGTGTTCCATTGGGGCACAGGTTTAACTTTCCATGAGCCTGACCGAGACAAACTGTAGACAGGGGTCTTCTTTATTAAAGCATGGTTTACTGTGCACCAAGACAGGTTTCCCAATGTAGACCAATCCTGCTTCCTGTTCAAAAACAGTAAATTTCAGTTGACTTGGGCCAAGGTATGTCATGAAGATAAAGGCTGGCAAATCAGCCTGTGTACTTCTGTGATTATCTCTGGATTGTACCTATAGGGAGTTAGTTCTGGGTCTGGGACTCCTGTTTAGTTGTCCCAGAGAAAATATGAAGGCCTCTCCACCATCCTTTGTTCTCTGTTGATACATAAAATGGTACAACATCTCTTTACATTTGTTAAAAGACAATGTTATCATACATCAACATAAACAGATGGAAATGGGAAGGTAAGGGAGGGTGTTGACCAAACACACCTCTCCTGGTTGATGATGGAGTGTATTCCACTCTGATGGACTGTGGGTGATATGTTTTCATTATTCACCCCTGTTTGTGGTAGCCACAAGCCTATATGCTGAGACAGGGTAGC
The DNA here is from genome assembly GCA_014155875.1 of Cepaea nemoralis. Taxonomy (NCBI): domain Eukaryota; kingdom Metazoa; phylum Mollusca; class Gastropoda; order Stylommatophora; family Helicidae; genus Cepaea; species Cepaea nemoralis. The sequence continues at coordinate 258,549 of JACEFZ010009775.1, read as the reverse complement.
TTAACACAATTACAAGCATTTTATATGTCTAAGTTCTTACAATGTTTAAACCACAGTAGACCTGGGCACAATGAGGAACAGACACAGTAAAGCAAGCACCATAAGGCAAGCAAACAAGAGCAAGCACTGTGAAATAGCAACATGAGACAGGCATTGTGAAGTAGAAGGAAGAAAGGCATATTTACAACTGCAACATGCAATATGCAACACAATTTGACAAAATGCAAATTAAACAGTAACCAAACCAATGGTGGTGCTTTTGTTACATGGATGTCCTTCTCCATACACACTCATACAGCAATGCTAGACCTCACCCCTCTCAGACCAGACCTGGCTCACAAGTACATCATCATCATCATCATCATCATCATCATGTGCTCTTTCCCCACTGAGTAATGTCCATATCAACTACAGTAGGTAAAGGAAGCCAAATTGCATAAGGAATTGTTCTCATATGCACCAAAGCACATATGGGGAAAATATGTTTTTCCCCGTAAATTTGCATGAGCCATACATTATATTCAGCCAACTAAGACACAGGTTCGAACAAATATTGTCCTTTTAGGAACTAGTTCATATGAACCAACCAACAGTAGAGGTACCAGTGTAATCCTTCAGAGAGAAATTAGATTAATTCTCTAGAGCGTAATCTAGCCACCAGGCATCACATGAACTTTGCAATTCTGGCATGTCATACACGTCCCGCCTACATATGGATATGGAGCATCTATCTTTCTATCAATGTGAGAGGCTACTTATCAAATCACCAGCTCACTCACTCCAACATTCTCAGCATTTACAAAGGAACTTGTACATGTTACATCACACATTCTGATCCAAAACTGCCAAATGTTAACTCACACGAGCAGTGTACAGTTTGGTTAAGAATGGGTCATGATAGGCATTTAGAATGCACAAAGGGTTTCCGAATCTGCATTGAGTGTAATTTACAATCATCAAGCATACGCAACCAGTCACAACAGGGGAATGATATGCACTTGGAGTATACAGCGTGGAAGACCTGACAGGTTGAAGAAGCAGTATTCAGAATACCTGCACACAGAAGTTCTGTTTTCACTTTCACATTTTCGTCATAAAATACTCTTATATTCTTCTCTTTCGTTCACTAGGCATAACCACAACATTAAATTATATTTTAAAGTGGTACCTGTTATCCAGAGAACAATATTTTACGGAATCTTTAAGGGCATTTTTATCATCACATCACAGATAGCGACTGCTCCTGGTGGAATCCGAGCTCAAACTAATAGGTTTTCAAATTTGGCCTAGTGGATAGCGTGGGCTCCCACTTATTGGCCAATCAAATTACATGCATGCGCCACTGCCCTACCCCACCGTGTTCTGGAACGTTCGATTCTATTAATAACCCTACTATCTGGATGGTCTCGGTTCAAAATTAAAAGAATTATTATGAATGTGATGGACTGGGAATGTGGATGCCTGATCCATCATGTCACAGTTACATAAATAAATACACGTAGTATTGATTGGTGTTCATCCTTCAAGCTTCTTGCTCATATTGTGTTCATCCCTCGAGTTCCTTCCTCGTATTGTGTTCATCCATCCAGCTTCTTGCTCATATTTTGTTGATCCGTCGGGCTTCTTGCTAATATTTTGTTGATCCGTCGGGTTTCTTGCTCATATTTTGTTGATCCGTAGGGCTTCTTGCTCATATTGTGTTCATCCGTAGGGCTTCTTGCTCATATTGTGTTCATCCGTCTTGCTTCTTGCTCATATTTTGTTCATCCGTCGGGATTCTTGCTCATATTTTGTTCATGCGCCCAGCTTCTTGCTCGTAGTTTGTTCATCCGTCGAGCTTCTTGCTCACATGTTGTTGACTCGTCCAGCTTCTTGCTCGTATATATCGTACATGTCTTGTTGCTGGTTCACATAACATTAAAGTTATCCTGCTCCCTGGCTGTGGCGCGTTATCTAAAGCACTTGTATAGTCACGTCTTCTAATTCTCATTACCTTGTCTATTCATATAACGATTATGTTTCCTTGCGTGTCGACGACATACTTTATTATAGTGCTTGTATCTTTATACTAACTGTGGGATGGCTGGTATTGACAAGTTGCCGGTTGTACTCCTGCCAGAACCCAGTGCTGTACTTTGAGCTGACAGACGGCGACGTCCTGGCCATGGCCTATATTGGCATCCTCACAGAAGACAAGGACGGCGTCATACACATGGAGCCGCACAACTTCACCGACATCTATCACGTCAGGTTTGTGTGACGTCTGTTGTCTCCGTTGTGGCTGTCTCTGTCTGGCTAAACACTTGCTGTGTCCACGTTGACCTTGGTGGCTATGGTGGAGGATGGGGTCACGGTGTGGGCCAGTCTCACATAGAGTAGAAGTCACGATGAACCATTGGTGTTGAGAATCGGTGGGTGCGGTGTGGGGTGCGGTGTGGGGTGCGGTGTGGGGTGCGGTGTAGGGTGCGGAGTGGGGTGCGGTGTGAGGGGTGGGTGGGGTTGGGTGAGGAGTGGGGTTGGGGTGAAACAGCTGGTAAGTGGCGCCTCAAGTCTCAGCGATGTCAATATACACGGATGAATCCTTGCTGCCAGAGAAACTGAGTCTGTAGGGCTTCTATGCCAACGTTAATGGGCGCTGTGTTAACAAGGAGACCCTGGAGCACGATATCACGACTTCCAGCATCAGAATGCAAGTGGGGGCCACTGTGACGGAGACGTTAAGATGTCTGGAAGTTGGTACAGAACGATGCTTTCTGTTTTCTACAAACTCGCAACACTTGTTCATTAACAAAACAAATCAAAACAAACCGAACAAAAAATTAATATGGTCTGCATGCAGTGGTTTCCGTCGCTTTCGATAAGTAGACAATTTGACAGCTATAGCAGGTTAAATAAAATATGAAATTGCACTAAAATAACATTTATTGAACAAAAACAAGTACCGAATCTGATAGAAGACATGCCAATGAATGTAGAAATGAACTATTCCAAAAATAGCCAACCTGAGCGAAAATCGTTATTGTTTTTTCTGCCGCACATCGCCTTATAATAACGAAGGTCAAAAGTACATCACGGATTTTGTGTTCAGGACTTGCGGGTATGTCACGGCATGAACAGCCTGACACACTGGCTGTTGCTGTGCCAGGATATGAACAGCCCGACAGACGACTGGCTGTCTCTCCACCAGTCTGCCACGGGTTCACTCAGAATGGCAACTGCAGGGACAGACGGATAACGTGTTTGGATGTTCCGAGTTTAGTGATAACGATTCTTGGTTTCACAGTCATTCATAATATATATGACGTCACAGTAATTCATAATATATATGACGTCACATTCATTCATAATATACATGACGTCACAGTCATTCATAGTTAGTCGCAGTTCCAACTTCACGGCAACGGGTCGTCCCCGTTATGCTCCGTTCCTGTGCCAGTGAATATCACATAAAATGCTCCTCACTGCCCTATGTGAACAATGGAACAACAGCCCCCACAGGTCCATCCATCATATGCCATGCCAATAAGCGTGGGCTGTCATGTTCTGCCATATCACTCGATCACTAGAGTCGTGGATCAGCTCTGTGTTCCTTTCTCGACCATGCCACGTGGCCAAGTCATCCAGGTATTTACTTCTCGGTCTTCCCTTTGGTCTCTTCCCTTCGATCTTGCCAGTTGTCACCAAGTTCTCCAATTCATTTCTTCTCATAACATGCCCAAAAAATTTGACTGTCTATGTCTAATGACTCTAATCAGTTTACGATCTTCATTTATTTCTTGAAGGACTTGTTCATTGGTTTTTCTGTCTGTCCATGGTATTCTTTCAATTTTCCTCAAAAACCACATTTCCACAACCATCAGCTGTTTTTCAGCTTGTCTGCTCATTGTCCACACTTCACATCCATACAAAAGTACAGGTTCTATGTAGCACTGCAACACTCTTTTTCTCGTTTAAATTGATATCTTCTTATTGGCCATTATGTTTTTCATCTTCCAAAAGGCTACCTTCGCAATGGCAATTCTTGTTCTAATCTCTTCAAGGCATCTCCCATCAGATGTTATGACTGTGCTGAGATAACTGTACAGATTCACTTGTTTAAGACTATGCCCATTTACTCGTCAATCACATTGTGGCATTTCCTTTTTCCCAGTGACTACCATAGTCTGTGTCTTCTTAATATTCAGTTCTAACCTTAGTTGTTCACTGTGTGCAACAACAGCATCTACTAAACTTTGCAGGTCCTGTTCATTGTCTGCAATCAAGACTATCATCTGCATATCTAATGTTATTGATGTATCGTCCCCCAATGTTGATTCCTTCCATATCTTCTATATTTATGAAAATATCTTTGCTGTACAGGGAAAAAAGATCTGGAGACATTACACATCCGTGTCACACCTCTTTTAATAGGCTGATATTGACTTACATTTTTATCAATTCTGTAAGGTCCTTTCCATCAATTTGTAGATCTTCAAGCATCCTTATTATGTTGACATGTCTCACTTTATCGAAAGCCTTTGTGTAGTCAATAAAGCGAAGATATAGATCTTTGTTTACTTCTATAGAACGCTCAATTACTGTTCTCAGTATATACACAGCATTTACTGTACCCTTGCCTTCTACAAACCCACATTGTTCTTCTCCTATTTCGGGTTGTATTTTCTTCCTGACTCTTTGCATGACAATTCTTATCAGAATCTTCGTGATGTGGCTCATTATTCTAATTGTTCGATGTTGATCGCATTCCAAGGCTCCTGATTTCTTCGGTATTGCAATAAATATAGAATTACATAATTCAGGAGGTATATCTCCAGTATCGTATATTGCGTTCAGCAGTCTGGTGTTAGTGAGTCGCAGTTCCAACTTTACAGCAACGTTTCATCCCTATTATGCTCCGTTCCACCAAGGTCAACGTGGACACAGCAATTATTCTAATTGTTCGATGTTGATCGCATTCCAAGGCTCCTGATTTCTTCGGTATTGCAATAAATATAGAATTACATAATTCAGGAGGTATATCTCCAGTATCGTATATTGCGTTCAGCAGTCTGGTGTTAGTGAGTCGCAGTTCCAACTTTACAGCAACGTTTCATCCCTATTATGCTCCGTTCCTGTGCCAGTGAATATCACACAAAACGCTCCCCACTGCCCGATGTGAAAGGTGGAAAAGACAGTAGTCTCGACAAACAACAGCCCGCACAGATACACTGTGCATAATTCTGCCGCCAGAATGTCAACACAATAGGCCCCCACGAAATTCACAGTTCATCTCTGATGGAATCAGCAGTCATTTTCCCATCTGGATGTTTCCTAGATGTTCACCCACACAGCCCAGACACCTCTAGATGCTGTTTGTTCCGTTTTCAGATGTTTAACATTGCCGTCGCCAGAATGCCAACACAAAAGTCCTCCACGAAACCACACAGCCCATCTTCGGTGGAAGCGGCAGCCATTTCCCCATCCGGAAGTTTCCTAGATGTTCACCTACACATTCTAGATATTTCCAGACATTGAATCACACGTGACATCACACATGACATCACGCATGACATCACACGTGACACATCTCATGACACAACACGTGGCATCACACATGACATCATACACTACATCACACATCACATCACACGTGACATCACAGTGACATCACACCACACACGGCATCACTCGTGACATCCCACATGACATCACAGTGACATCCCACATGACATTACAGATGACATCGCACGTGATATCAAACATCACGTCACACGTGACATCACACTTGACATAACATGACACCACACGTGACATGACACATGACATCACACGTGACATCAGACATGGCACCACACATGACATCACACATGACATCACACATGACATCTTTCATGGCGTCATACATGACATCACACATGACATCACAATGACGTCATACATGACATCACACATGATTGAGTGTGTCCTCCCTGCAGGCCAGGGACTGTTGACGAGAACTTCCTGAGGTCGCTGACTCCGGACAGACTTCAGGAACAGCCCGGCTGTGGGACAGTCTTTGTTCGAGTGGACGCCCTCGTCTTTGATGGCGTGTGGCCGGAGTGTAAACACTTCAACAAGAATGGGGTCAGACTACGTGTGCGTGGATGGGTGCCTGTTGTCTGGGATGTGCCTGTTGTCCGAGCAAATGACCCCTTCTGTGTATGTGCTATGTTTTTGGGTATATATTCATTGGTGATGTCATTGCCCCTATAACAGTCTGGTCTCTGGTTGTCTCTTGTGCCGCTGTCTATTGCCTGGGTGTTGTGTTTACAGATGTCTGTTGTTTAAATTATGTTATCTGTGTGTCTTTTGTTTAGGTTCTTGTTGTCTGTGTCTGTTGTTTAGATTTATATTGTGCGTGTGTGTGTGTGTGTGTGTGTGTGTGTGTGTGTGGTCTGTGTGTGTGTGTGTTGTTTAAGTTATGTTATCTGAGTGCCTGTTGTTTTTGCCCTTAAATACGATTTCCCTTCGCCCATGCCCTTCAGTACCTTTTATTACATCCCTGTTATTTACTGACTTCCCTCGTACATAGAGCTACCAGCACACATGACATACAGCTCCGAGTAAATGGTCTCTTCTACTTGTCTGACCTGTGTGACAGAAGTGGGGCTGCTGACATCCGGTCTTTAAATAAAATGGCTATTCAATATCAAGTGCTGATTGGCTGGTTAAAACAAACCTGTTGCCATAGCGACACGGTTCATTGCTTGCATCATTCAGTAGTAGTTTAGCTCACTATAATGCGGATACAAATATTAAGACTAAATCTATATTTTTTCCCCCGCATATCCTTTACAGGACATCGCTGTCAACATCAGCATCTGTCAGCTGATTGTTGATGTCTTGGTAAGATTACGCTCAGTAGTTTGCCATTGCTTTCTGAGCAACCGGCTGACATACCCCGTAAGTTACCGACGCGGCTAGAACCGCCACCGATTCTCGCGCACGTCCCGTTACTCGCGAGAGTATACGGGATTCCTGAGAAAGTCGTCAACACCTAGGCCAGGGAGACCGGCTAATCTATAAATACATGACAACAGAGGCGATACAACTGTTAACATTAAATCTATAAATACATGACAATAGAGGTGATACAACAGATGAAACTGGGGCCTTAAATATGTGACAAGACATGTGATATAAGAGATGACTGCCAGTCCTTACATATGTGACAAGAGAAATGATACAACTACTGACATTCAGTCTACATTATGTGCAAGTGAAGTGACAAAACTTATGAGATCCAGTCTATGATTACGGGACGAGAGAAGTGATACAACTACTGACAACCAGTCTAGATTAGGTGACAAGAGAAATTATACAACTGATGACATACAGTCTAGATTATGTGACAAGAGAAGTGATACAACTAATGACATCCAGTCTATGGTTATGTGACAAGAGAAGTGATACAGCTGATGACATCCAGTCTAGATTATGTGACAAGAGACATGACACAACTGATGACATCGAGTCCTTAATGTTTCAGAAACATAACACCTACAAGGCTGCCTTGACCTGTGACGGGGTCTTCGCCTCAATTCCCACCGGAGCCCCAGAGAAGTCGACCCTGGTGCTCTACACGCTCCTGCACACCGGAAACAGGTGCCGTCCGTCTGTCTGTCTGTGCGTGTGTGGGTGTGTGTGTGTGTGTGTGTGTGTGTGCGTGCGTGCGTGTGTGTGTGTGTGTGATATTTCTACAAATCATCCATCATATTAATACCGATGTAATCTGGCAATGTACATGAGCAATCAACCATGAGCTTCCAGCACGGGCATCTCGCTGTCATCACTGTGAACTCGACACCACCAGTTAATGGATGTTCCCCGCGATCAGCGACCTGAGCACATGTGACACGGAACGCATGACATGGGAGACCCTGGACCTGACTTAGGTTATGTCAGTATTGGAGGTGGAGGCAGTACAAGGTTTCCCGCCATCAGACACCTGTAGTCATGTCAGGCCGAGATATGGAACCGTTATATCCGTGGTTTCGCTGATAATCTACTGGGATTCCAGTCCACACCTTGAGGCATGCTGGGTATTGTCCGATACAGTTGTACCTCGGGTTACGAAATTAATTCGTTCCAGAACTCGGTTCGTAACACGAAACGTTTGCAACCCGAAACATTGAAATCAATGAAATAGAGACAATCCGTTTCAAGATGAAAGAATTGTTCTTTTTTATTAACATCCGGTCGTTTACCTGACAAAACGCAAAGAATACGTGTACTTCACGTATTAAATAAAGACAAAGAAAACAACCAAATGATTTAAATGTAAAATTAAAAGGAAAAAAAAAAGATTTAGTCTATCTTTCTTACCAAGGGAAATTTGTCTCTTTGCTATTCTGAATCATTAGTTTCATGAGTATCTTGTAGCTGTTTTTTGGCAAGCGACTGGGAATCTTTCTGCAGCAAGAAACTATCAAGAGAAATTTGTTGCTTTCTTTGCTGGAGAATCTTTCTGAAGTGGGCCATCTTGTTATCAATCATCAGGTTTACTGCCCTGTTAGCAACAAGTTTGTTTGGATGATGGTTCACAATGAAGTCTTCGACGTCTGTCCACTTGCTGCAAATTTCTTTAATCCTGACAATTGAAATGCTCACTGGCACCTCACAATCAGACGATTACTCCTCCTTTAATGTCTTTAGATATTCATTCTGAAGATCCACAAGTTCATCTACAGTGAGCTCTCCACTACATTGGCACAGAGCAGCAGAGATAGCCTGGTGTCGTTCATTGGTTTGTGCCCCGACAGTGATTTCTCCTACTGGGTGATAAAGGTTCTCTTTGGCATTTTCTTCCAGAAGAAGCCCGTTTCATCGCAATTAAAAACTTGTTGTGGAACGTAGTCTTCCTCTTTGATGATCTTATCAAATTCCACCTTGAATGCTTCGGCTTCTTTCTCGTTAGAACTTGCAGCCCCTACGTGCTAATTACACTATGAATACCACTTCCTTTTTTTTCTTAATTTTTTTGGAACTTTTCAAACCAGCCTCTTCTGGCTTTAAAATCGTCAGTCTAAGCACTTGTACCAAGCAATTTTGACAATACATCACTGTGCAACAGCTTCGCCTTTTCACATTTAATTACCTCACTAATATTGTAAGTTGCTTTTCATTGATCCAGATCAGGAGAAGATTTCCAATTTTCTATAAAATTTGAGGTCTTTGCTTCTGTAGTTTAGTTACACCTTTAACCACATCGACTGATTTTAGTAACTCTTTGTTCCTTATGATGGTGGAGATTGAGATAGTTGATTTTGCCATGCTGTACTCATTAGCGATTTCATACACACCAACGCCATTTTCATGTATCATAATTATTTCCTTCTTTACCTCAACTGTCATACGTTTCTGCTTCCTAGCAACACCACTACCGTTCTTCGAACTCATAATTGATGGGTTAACAAGGAAAATAATGAAAGAGATAAACTGAACACAGTGCCACTGATAAGAAATCTTTTACTGCTGTGTAGTAGGGCCAATGAATGCGAGGCTGTGCACGCGTGCAAAACTAAGCTACTAGGCTAGCGCTATGCGATGTTAGTACTGCGTGGCCTTCGTTTGTACTGTGCTTGACCGTTTGTCACCAACGTTAAACCTTTCTCGCTCTCTCGCCTTCGTTCGTAACCCGAGGCACTTTTCGTTACCCGAGACCACAATTTTTTCGAAGTTGTTTTCGTAGCCCGAATTGTTCGTGACATGAGGCGTTCGTAAACCGAGGTACCACTGCAGTTTCATAGACCGATCTCCACTAGTAGGCCGACCGATCTGCAATAGTGGGCTTAATATCTGCACTAGTGGGTTGACCGATCTGTACTAGTGGGCTTCCCATGCTTATTCCGATGCTCATGTTTGGGTGGGTCGTCGTGGGAGCTGGATCGTAATGAATGAGGCTGGGTCGTTATCATCAGATGGAAGGTCTCCGGGTTGCTTTCCCCAAATGGAACTAGAGTCATCTATTCATGAGGGGAGCCCATCAAAGTGGAGTTGGATTCTCACCGGATTAGGAGTAAACAGCAACAATGGAGAATTCTTGGTCTCGTGGACTAGGGATGTCACAGCAACTCTCCAGAGAAGTGTCATTCACATCATCTGTGCCCCAGACTGCAGAGAAGTGTCATTCACATCTGTGCCCCAGACTGCAGAGAAGTGTCATTCACATCATCTGTGCCCCAGACTGCAGAGAAGTGTCATTCACATCTGTGCCCCAGACTGCAGAGAAGTGTCATTCACATCATCTGTGCCCCAGACTGCAGAGAAGTGTCATTCACATCATCTGTGCCCCAGACTGCAGAGAAGTGTCATTCACATCTGTGCCCCAGACTGCAGAGAAGTGTCATTCACATCTGTGCCCCAGACTGCAGAGAAGTGTCATTCACATCATCTGTGCACCAGACTGCAGAGAAGTGTCATTCACATCTGTGCCCCAGACTGCAGAGAAGTGTCATTCACATCTGTGCCCCAGACTGCAGAGAAGTGTCATTCACATCATCTGTGCCCCAGACTGCAGAGAAGTGTCATTCACATAATCTGTGCCCCAGACTGCAGAGAAGTGTCATTCACATCTGTGCCACAGACTGCAGAGAAGTGTCATTCACATCTGTGCCCCAGACTGCAGAGAAGTGTCATTCACATCATCTGTGCCCCAGACTGCAGAGAAGTGTCATTCACATCTGTGCCCCAGACTGCAGAGAAGTGTCATTCACATCTGTGCCCCAGACTGCAGAGAAGTGTCATTCACATCATCTGTGCCCCAGACTGCAGAGAAGTGTCATTCACATCTGTGCCCCAGACTGCAGAGAACTGTCATTCACATCATCTGTGCCCCAGACTGCAGAGAAGTGTCATTCACATCATCTGTGCCCCAGACTGCAGAGAAGTGTCATTCACATCTGTGCCCCAGACTGCAGAGAAGTGTAATTCACATCTGTGCCCCAGACTGCAGAGAAGTGTCATTCACATCTGTGCCCCAGACTGCAGAGAAGTGTCATTCACATCATCTGTGCACCAGACTGCAGAGAAGTGTCATTCACATCTGTGCCCCAGACTGCAAAGAAGTGTCATTCACATCTGTGCCCCAGACTGCAGAGAAGTGTCATTCACATCATCTGTGCCCCAGACTGCAGAGAAGTGTCATTCACATCTGTGCCCCAGACTGCAGAGAAGTGTCATTCACATCATCTGTGCCCCAGACTGCAGAGAAGTGTCATTCACATCATCTGTGCCCCAGACTGCAGAGAAGTGTCATTCACATCATCTGTGCCCCAGACTGCAGAGAAGTGTCATTCACATCATCTGTGCCCCAGACTGCAGAGAAGTGTCATTCACATCATCTGTACCCCAGACTGCAGAGCAAGAGGATTCAGGGATATGATCAGTGTACACACATCCAGACCTAGGCCTTGAGGTCATTAACATTACAGAAAGTCAATATCGTTATAAAGGATGTCAAAGTACACATTGATCAAGGTAGGATTGCTAGCACTGTCGGCGGGTGTCGGTAAGGGAAACTAAATCATGAAAAAGAAAAGTGATGGAAATGTACTAGAAACATCACACACATTGACCTCTCAATGACCAGACAAGAGAACAGAAATCAGATCGATTCTATATCGATACAGCAGCGTATTGAGACATATTATCCAAACTATTGCCACTGTCAGACTGAGGTAGCAAAACTATTGCCAATGTCAGACTGTGGTACCAAAACTATTGTCAGAGTCAGACTGTGGTACCAAAACTATTGTCAAAGTGAGACTGAGGTAGCAAAACTATTGCCAATGTCAGACCGAGGTAGCAAAACTATTGTCAGAGTGAGACTGAGGTAGCAAAACTATTGCCAATGTCAGACTGAGGTAGCAAAACTATTGCCAATGTCAGACTGAGGTAGCAAAACTATTGCCAATGTCAGACTGAGGTAGCAAAACTATTGTCAGAGTGAGACTGAGGTAGCAAAACTATTGCCAATGTCAGACTGAGGTAGCAAAACTCTTGTCAGAGTGAGAATGAGGTAGCAAAACTATTGACAATGTCAGACTGAGGTAGCAAAACTATTGTCAGAGTGAGACTGAGGTAGCAAAACTATTGCCAATGTCAAACTGAGGTAGCAAAACTATTCCGGCCGAGTTCAATCAGGTAGTGAACCATGAAAACCAATTGCAAGAAGTCAAAGAAAACACTAGAGGAAAACCAATGAATAGAATACAGACGTAAACATTCACACACAAAGTTACCAAGTCTATTGGAAACAATTGTATGATTCAGTACCATACAAGAGAGGTGGCAGGCTTGGAGCTGCTGGTAGAAGCACTACCATACAAGAGAGGTGGCAGGCCTGGAGCTGCTGGTAGAATCACTACCATACAAGAGAGGTGGCAGGCCTGGAGCTGCTGGTAGAACCACTACCATACAAGAGAGGTTGCAGGCCTGGAGCTGCTGGTAGAATCACTACCATACAAGAAAGGTGGCAGGCCTGGAATTGCAGGCAGAATCACTACCAAGCAAGAGAGGTTGCAGGCCTGGAGCTGCTGGTAGAACCACTACCACACAAGAGAGGTTGCAGGCCTGGAGGTGCTGGTAGAATCACTACCATACAAGAGAGGTGGCAAGCCTGGAGCTGCAGGCAGAATCCAGAACATAACTTTTCTCATTTCTGTCACAGGTACCCGCCGGAGAATGCTCCTGATGATTATATTTGTAACTGCCGTAACTCAAGTGGCTGAGAGGGAAAACTGCGATAACACAAGCGACGAAACGGGACAACTTCGATATCACATGTTACTGAGGGGGACAACTGCGATAACTAAAGCCACAGAAAAGACATCTGAGATTATTCAAGCGACAAAGGTGGACAACTTCGATATCACATGTGGTTGACGGGGTCAACTGCGGTAACACAAGCGACAGAGGGGGACAATTGAGATAAGACAAGTGACATAGGGGGACAATCGCGATAACACAAGCGACAGAGGGGGACAACAGTGATAACACAAGCGACAGAGGGAACAACAGCGATAACACAAGTGACATAGGGGGACAATCGAGATAACACAAGCGACAGAGGGGACAACAGCGATAACACAAGCGACAGAGGGGGACAACTGCGATAACACAAGTGGCAGAGGGGGACAATCACGATAACACAAGTGACAGAGGGGGACAATTGCGATAACACAAGTGACAGATGGGGACAACTGCGATAACACAAGCGACAGAGGGGGACAACTGAGATAACACAAGCGACAGAGGGGGACAACTGAGATAAAACATGTGACAGATGGGGACAACTGAGATAACACAAGCGACAGAGGGGGACAACTGAGATAACACAAGCGACAGCGGGGGACAATCGCGATAACACAAGCGACAGAGGGGGACAATCGCGATAACACAAGCGACAGAGGGGGACAACTGCGATAACACAAGCGACAGAGGGGGACAACTGCGATAACACAAGCGACAGAGGGGGACAACTTAGATAACACAAGCGACAGAGGGGGGCAACTGAGATAACACAAGCGTCAGAGGGGGACAATCGCGATAACACAAGCGACAGAGGGGGACAATCGCGATAACACAAGCGACAGAGGGGGACAACTGCGATAACACAAGCGACAGAGGGGGACAACTGCGATAACACAAGCGACAGAGGGGACAACTGAGATAACACAAGTGACAGAGGGGGACAACTGAGATAACACAAGCGACAGAGGGGGACAACTGAGATAACACAAGCGACAGAGGGGGACAATCGCGATAACCCAAGCGACAGAGGGGGACAACTGCGATAACACAAGCGACAGAGGGGGACAACTGCGATAACACAAGCGACAGAGGGGGACAACTGCGATAACACAAGCGACAGAGGGGGACAACTGAGATAACACAAGTGACAGAGGGGGACAACTGAGATAACACAAGCGACAGAGGGGAACAACTGAGATAACACAAGCGACATAGGGGGACAATCGCGATAACACAAGCGACAGAGGGGGACAATCGCGATAACACAAGCGACAGAGGGGGACAACTGCGATAACACAAGCGACAGAGGGGGACAATCGCGATAACACAATTGGTTGAGAGGGACAACTGTGATAAGAGAACTAACTGAGGGTTTGAACTATGATAACCTTAGCGGCGCAGGGAGACGACTGCTATAACACGAACGCTCTGAGGGGGACAACCGGCTTAGAATAGGAACGCGCTTCACAACCGGTTAATATAATACTTCAAATGGTTCTAAAAATATAAAAATGTAGTTTAGAATTAAAATGCGATTTCAATCAAACATATTGTCGTGTTTCTTGATTTGATTAAGTGAAGTTGACTGTAAATAAATCACTGCTATTTTGTAATGAAAACACTGAAACTTGTTTTCTCAAAATGCTCATAATTTCTGTCACACATGGACACTTTATTGCCTATATGATGTATTTGTAGTTGTGGTTATCTCAGCCACTTACATTACATTGCGTTTATAGTTGTGACTATCGCGGTTAGTATCATTACTTTGTGTTTATAGCTGTGACTATCACGGTCAGTATCATCACTTTGTGTTTATAGCTGTGACTATCACGGTCAGTATCATCACTTTGTGTTTATAGCTGTGACTATCACAGCCACTATTATCACTTTGTGTTTATAGCAGTGACTATCACAGCCACTATTATCACTTTGTGTTTATAGCTGTGACTATCGCGGTTAGTATCATCACTCTGTGTTTATAGCTGTGACTATCGCGGTTAGTATCATCACTTTGTGTTTATAGCTGTGACTATCTCGGTTAGTATCATCACTCTGTGTTTATAGCTGTGACTATCGCGGTTAGTATCATCACTTTGTGTTTATAGCTGTGACTATCTCGGTTAGTATCATCACTTTGTGTTTATAGCTGTGACTATCTCGGTTAGTATCATCACTTTGTGTTTATAGCTGTGACTATCTCGGTTAGTATCATCACTTTGTGTTATAGCTGTGACTATCTAGGTTAGTATCATCACTTTGTGTTTATAGCTGTGACTATCTCGGTTAGTATCATCACTTTGTGTTTATAGCTGTGACTATCTCGGTTAGTATCATCACTTTGTGTTTATAGTTGTGACTATCTCGGTTAGTATCATCACTCTGTGTTTATAGCTGTGACTATCTCGGTTAGTATCATCACTTTGTGTTTATAGCTGTGACTATCTCGGTTAGTATCATCACTCTGTGTTTATAGCTGTGACTATCTCGGTTAGTATCATCACTTTGTGTTTATAGCTGTGACTATCTCGGTTAGTATCATCACTTTGTGTTTATAGCTGTGACTATCTCGGTTAGTATCATCACTTTGTGTTTATAGCTGTGGACTATCTCGGTTAGTATCATCACTTTGTGTTTATAGTTGTGACTATCTCGGTTAGTATCATCACTTTGTGTTTATAGCTGTGACTATCTCGGTTAGTATCATCACTTTGTGTTTATAGCTGTGACTATCTCGGTTAGTATCATCACTTTGTGTTATAGCTGTGACTATCTCGGTTAGTATCATCACTCTGTGTTTAAAGTTGTGACTATCTCGGTTAGTATCATCACTTTGTGTTTATAGCTGTGACTATCTCGGTTAGTATCATCACTTTGTGTTTATAGTTGTGAATATCTCGGTTAGTATCATCACTTTGTGTTTATAGCTGTGACTATCGCGGTCAGTATCATCACTTTGTGTTTATAGCTGTGACTATCTCGGTTAGTATCATCACTTTGTGTTTATAGCTGTGACTATCGCGGTCAGTATCATCACTTTTTGTTTATAGCTGTGACTATCTCGGCTAGTATCATCACTTTGTGTTTATAGCTGTGACTATCGCGGTCAGTATCATCACTTTGTGTTTATAGCTGTGACTATCGCGGTCAGTATCATCACTTTGTGTTTATAGCTGTGACTATCTCGGTTAGTATCATCACTCTGTGTTTATAGCTGTGACTATCACGGTCAGTATCATCACTTTGTGTTTATAGCTGTGACTATCGCGGTCAGTATCATCACTTTGTGTTTATAGCTGTGACTATCTCGGTTAGTATCATCACTTTGTGTTTATAGCTGTGACTATCTCGGTCAGTAGCATCACTTTGTGTTTATAGCTGTGACTATCTCGGTTAGTATCATCACTTTGTGTTTAATAGCTGTGACTATCTCTTAGTATCATCACTTTGTTTATAGCTGTGACAATCTCGGTTCAGTATCATCACTTTGTGTTTCATAGCTGTGACTATCGCGGTCAGTATCATCACTTGTGTTTATAGCTGTGACTATCGTCGGTCAGTATCATCACTTGTGTTTATAGCTGTGACTATCCGGTCAGTATCATCACTTGTGTTTATAGCTGTGACTATCGAGGTTAGTATCATCACTTGTGTTTATAGCTGTGACTATCTCGGTTAGTATCATCACTTTGTGTTTATGCTGTGACTATCTCGGTTAGTATCATCACTTGTGTTTTATAGCTGTGACTATCTCGGTTAGTATCATCACTTTGTGTTTATAGTTGTGAATATCTCGGTATATCATCATCTTGTGTTTATAGCTGTGACATCTCGGTTAGTATCACACTTGTGTTTATAGCTGTGACTATCTCGGTTAGTATCATCACTTTGTGTTTATAGCTGTGACTATCGCGGTCAGTATCATCACTTGTGTTTATAGCTGTGACTATCTCGGTTAGTATCCTCACTTTGTGTTTATAGCTGGGGACTATCGCAGGTCAGTATCATCACTTTGTGTTTTAGATGTGACTATCTCGGTTGTAGCTATCATCACTTTGTGTTTTATAGCTGTGACTATAGCCGGTCAGTATCATCACTTTGTGTTTATTAGGCTGTGGACTATCGCGGTCAAGTATCATCAACTTTGTGTTTATTACGCTGTGACTATCTCGGTTAGTATCAATCCACTTTGTGTTATTCGCTGTGACTATCATCGGTTAGTATCATCACTTTGTGTTTATAGCTGTGACTATCGCGGTGGTCAGTTATCATCACTTTGTGTTTATAGCTGTGACCTATCTCGGTTAGTATCATCCCGTTGTGTTTATAGCTGTGACTATCTCGGGTCAGTATCATCAAGTTGGTAGTTATAGCTGTGACTATCTCGGTTAGTATCATCACTTTGTGTTAGGTACTATCTAGGTAGTAACTAATGCGGACAATCTCGGTTAGTATCATCAACTCTGTGTTTCATAGGCGGTGACTATCGCGGTTAGTATCATCACTTTGTGGTTTATAGCTGTGGACTATATCTCGGTTAGTATCATCAGCTCTGTGTTTATAGATGTGACTATTCGCGGTTAGTATCTATCACTTTGTTTATAGCTGTTGTGACTATCGCGGTTAGTATCATCACTCTGTGTTTATAGCTGTGACTTATCTCGGTTAGTATCATCCCTTTGTGTTTATAGCTGTGACTATCTCGGTTAGTATCATCACTTTGGTTTATAGCTGTGACTATCGCGGTTAGTATCATCACTTTGTGTTTATAGCTGTGACTATCGCGGTTAGTATCATCACTTTGTGTTTATAGCTGTGACTATCTCGGTTAGTATCATCACTTTGTGTTTATAGCTGTGACTATCTCGGTTAGTATCATCACTTTGTGTTATAGCTGTGACTATCGCGGTTCAGTATCATCACTTTGTGTTTATAGCTGTGACTATCTCGGTAGTATCATCACTTTGTGTTTATAGCTGTGACTATCCCGGTTCAGTATCATCACTTTGTGTTTATAGCTGTGACTATCTCGGTTAGTATCATCACTTTGTGTTTATAGCTGTGACTATCGCGGTTAGTATCATCACTTTGTGTTTATAGCTGTGACTATCTCGGTTAGTATCATCACTTTGTGTTATAGCTGTGACTATCCGGTTAGTATCATCACTCTTGTGTTTATAGCTGTGACTATCGCGGTTCAGTATCATCACTTTGTGTTTATAGCTGTGACTATCGCGGTCAGTATCATCACTTTGTGTTTATAGCTGTGACTATCTCGGTTAGTATCATCACTTTGTGTTTATAGCTGTGACTATCGCGGTCAGTATCATCACTTTGTGTTTTATAGCTGTGACTATCTCGGTTAGTATCATCACTTTGTGTTTATAGCTGTGACTATTCTCGTTAGTATCATCACTTTGTGTTTATAGCTGTGACTATCTCGGTTAGTATCATCACTTTGTGTTTATAGCTGTGGACTATCT
The DNA here is from genome assembly GCA_014155875.1 of Cepaea nemoralis. Lineage (NCBI taxonomy): Eukaryota > Metazoa > Mollusca > Gastropoda > Stylommatophora > Helicidae > Cepaea > Cepaea nemoralis. The sequence continues at coordinate 240,295 of JACEFZ010009775.1, read as the reverse complement.
CGGTCGTATCATCACTTTGTGTTTATAGCTGTGACTATCTCGGTCAGTATCATCACTTTGTGTTTATAGCTGTGACTATCGCGGTCAGTATCATCACTTGTGTTTATAGCTGTGACTATCTCGGTTAGTATCATCACTTTGTGTTTATAGCTGTGACTATCTCGGTTAGTATCATCACTTGTGTTTATAGCTGTGACTATCTCGGTAGTATCATCACTTTGTGTTTATAGCTGTGACTATCTCGGTTAGTATCATCACTTTGTGTTTATAGCTGTGACTATCTCGGTTAGTATCATCACTTTGTGTTTATAGCTGTGACTATCTCGGTTAGTATCATCACTTTGTGTTTATAGCTGTGACTATCGCGGTCAGTATCATCACTTTGTGTTTATAGCTGTGACTATCGCGGTCAGTATCATCACTTTGTGTTTATAGCTGTGACTATCTCGGTTAGTATCATCACTTTGTGTTTATAGCTGTGACTATCTCGGTTAGTATCATCACTTTGTGTTTATAGCTGTGACTATCTCGGTTAGTATCATCACTTTGTGTTTATAGCTGTGACTATCTCGGTTAGTTTCATCACTTTGTGTTTATAGCTGTGACTATCTCGGTTAGTATCATCACTTTGTGTTTATAGCTGTGACTATCTCGGTTAGTATCATCAGTTTGTGTTTATAGCTGTGACTATCTCGGTTAGTATCATCAATTTGTGTTTATAACTGTGACTATCGCGGTTAGTATCATCTCTCTGTGTTTATAGCTGTGACTATCTCGGTTAGTATCATCACTTTGTGTTTATAGCTGTGACTATCGCGGTTAGTATCATCACTCTGTGTTTATAGAGGTGACTATCTCGGTTAGTATCATCACTTTGTGTTTATAGTTGTGACTATCGCGGTTAGTATCATCACTCTGTGTTTATAGCTGTGACTATCTCGGTTAGTATCATCACTTTGTGTTTATAGCTGTGACTATCGCGGTTAGTATCATCACTCTGTGTTTATAGCTGTGACTATCTCGGTTAGTATCATCACTTTGTTTTTATAGCTGTGACTATCGCGGTTAGTATGATCACTCTGTGTTTATAGCTGTGACTATCTCGGTTAGTATCATCACTTTGTGTTTATAGTTGTGACTATCGCGGTTAGTATCATCACTCTGTGTTTATAGCTGTGACTATCTCGGTTAGTATCATCACTTTGTGTTTATAGCTGTGACTATCTCGGTTAGTATCATCACTTTGTGTTTATAGCTGTGACTATCGCGGTTAGTATCATCACTTTGTGTTTATAGCTGTGACTATCTCGGTTAGTATCATCACTTTGTGTTTATAGCTGTGACTATCGCGGTCAGTATCATCACTTTGTGTTTATAGCTGTGACTATCGCGGTTAGTATCATCACTCTGTGTTTATAGCTGTGACTATCGCGGTCAGTATCATCACTCTGTGTTTATAGCTGTGACTATCTCGGTCAGTATCATCACTTTGTGTTTATAGCTGTGACTATCGCGGTTAGTATCATCACTCTGTGTTTATAGCTGTGACTAATCGCGGTTAGTATCATCACTCTGTGTTTATAGCTGTGACTATCGCGGTCAGTATCATCACTCTGTGTTTATAGCTGTGACTATCTCGGTCAGTATCATCACTTTGTGTTTATAGCTGTGACTATCGCGGTTAGTATCATCACTCTGTGTTTATAGCTGTGACTATCTCGGTCAGTATCATCACTTTGTGTTAATAGCTGTGACTATCTCGGTTAGTTATCATCACTTTGTGTTTATAGCTGTGACTATCTCGTCATTATCATCACTTTGTGTTTTATAGCTGTGACTAATCGCTGGTCAGTATCATCACTTTGTGTTTATAGCTGTGACTATCGCGGTCAGTATCATCACTTTGTGTTTATAGCTGTGACTATCTCGGTCAGTATCATCACTTTTGTTTATAGCTGTGACTATCTCGGTCAGTATCATCACTTTGGGTTTATAGCTGTGACTATCTCGGTCAGTATCATCACTTTGTGTTTATAGCTCTGACTATCGCGGTTAGTATCATCACTCTGTGTTTATAGCTTGACTATCTCGGTCAAGTATCATCACTTGTGTTTATAGCTGTGACTATCTCGGTTAGTATCATCACTTTGTGTTTATAGCTGTGACTATCTCGGTTAGTATCATCAGCTCTGTGTTTTTTATAGCTGTGACTATCTCGGTCAGTATCATCACTTTGTGTTTATAGCTGTGACTATCTCGGTTAGTATCATCACTTGTGTTTATAGCTGTGACTATCGCGGTTAGTATCATCACTCTGTGTTTATAGCTGTGACTATCTCGGTTAGTATCATCACTTTGTTTTTATAGCTGTGACTATCGCGGTTAGTATGATCACTCTGTGTTTATAGCTGTGACTATCTCGGTTAGTATCATCACTTTGTGTTTATAGTTGTGACTATCGCGGTTAGTATCATCACTCTGTGTTTATAGCTGTGACTATCTCGGTTAGTATCATCACTTTGTGTTTATAGCTGTGACTATCTCGGTTAGTATCATCACTTTGTGTTTATAGCTGTGACTATCGCGGTTAGTATCATCACTTTGTGTTTATAGCTGTGACTATCTCGGTTAGTATCATCACTTTGTGTTTATAGCTGTGACTATCGCGGTCAGTATCATCACTTTGTGTTTATAGCTGTGACTATCGCGGTAGTATCATCACTCTGTGTTTATAGCTGTGACTATCGCGGTCAGTATCATCACTCTGTGTTTATAGCTGTGACTATCTCGGTCAGTATCATCACTTTGTGTTTATAGCTGTGACTATCGCGGTTAGTATCATCACTCTGTGTTTATAGCTGTGACTATCGCGGTTAGTATCATCACTCTGTGTTTATAGCTGTGACTATCGCGGTCAGTATCATCACTCTGTGTTTATAGCTGTGACTATCTCGGTCAGTATCATCACTTTGTGTTTATAGCTGTGACTATCGCGGTTAGTATCATCACTCTGTGTTTATAGCTGTGACTATCTCGGTCAGTATCATCACTTTGTGTTAATAGCTGTGACTATCTCGGTTAGTATCATCACTTTGTGTTTATAGCTGTGACTATCTCGGTCAGTATCATCACTTTGTGTTTATAGCTGTGACTATCGCGGTCAGTATCATCACTTTGTGTTTATAGCTGTGACTATCGCGGTCAGTATCATCACTTTGTGTTTATAGCTGTGACTATCTCGGTCAGTATCATCACTTTGTGTTTATAGCTGTGACTATCTCGGTCAGTATCATCACTTTGTGTTTATAGCTGTGACTATCTCGGTCAGTATCATCACTTTGTGTTTATAGCTGTGACTATCGCGGTTAGTATCATCACTCTGTGTTTATAGCTGTGACTATCTCGGTCAGTATCATCACTTTGTGTTTATAGCTGTGACTATCTCGGTTAGTATCATCACTTTGTGTTTATAGCTGTGACTATCTCGGTTAGTATCATCACTCTGTGTTTTTATAGCTGTGACTATCTCGGTCAGTATCATCACTTTGTGTTTATAGCTGTGACTATCTCGGTTAGTATCATCACTTTGTGTTTATAGCTGTGACTATCTCGGTTAGTATCATCACTTTGTGTTTATAGCTGTGACTATCTCGGTTAGTATCATCACTTTGTGTTTATAGCTGTGACTATCGCGGTCAGTATCATCACTTTGTGTTTATAGCTGTGACTATCGCGGTTAGTATCATCACTTTGTGTTTATAGCTGTGACTATCGCGGTTAGTATCATCACTTTGTGTTTAAAGTTGTGGTTATCACAGTCAGTATCATCACTCCGTATTTATAGCTGTAATTATCTCAGCAACTACTATCATTCGGTGTTTATAATTGTGGTTATCGTAGATGGTATCATCACAGTGTGTTTACAGTTGTGATTATTTCAGCCACTACTATCACTTTGTGATGGTAGTTGTGGTTATCACAATTAGTAACACATGTCTGTGTTTATTGTTGTGGTTATCGCAGCCACTTTCATCAGTTGTTACTGATGTGTTAAGCTTGCTCTTAGCAACGTGTCATTCAATGGTGGCCGTTGATGTTCCACACAAACCACACCTCCGTGTCATGAGATATGCCTCAGCTCATCAGTCAGTCATTCAGTCAATCAGTCAGTCAGTCATTCAGTCAGTGAGTCAGTCATTCATTCAGTCAGTCATTCAGTCAGTCAGTTACTCAGTCATTCAGTCAGGCAGTCATTTAGTCAGTCAGTCCTTCAGTTAGTCAGTCAATCAGTCAGTCAGCCAATCAATGCATCAGTCACTCATTCATTCAGTCATTCAGTCAGTCAGTCATTTAGTCAGTCAGTCACTCATTCATTCAGTCAGTCAGTCATTTAGTCAGTCCGTCATTAAGTCAGTCAGTCAGCCAATCAATGCATCAGTCATTCAGTCATTCAGTCCGTCAGTCCGTCAGTGAGTCAGTCATTCATTCAGTCAGTCAGTCAGTTATTCAGTCATTCAGTCAGTCAGTCATTTAGTCAGTCATTCAGTCATTCAGTCAGTCAGTCAGCCAATCAATGCATCAGTCAGTTAATTCATTCAGTCATTTAGTCAGTCAGTCACTCATTCAATCAGTCAGTCAGTCAGTGAGTCAGTCATTCATTCAGTCAGTCAGTCATTTATTCAGTCATTCAGTCAGTCAGTCATTTAGTCAGTCATTCAGTCAGTCAGTCAGCCAATCAATACATCAGTCAGTTAATTCATTCAGTCATTCAGTCAGTCAGTCATTTAGTCAGTCCGTCATTCAGTCAGTCAGTCAGCCAATCAATGCATCAGTCATTCAGTCCGTCAGTCAGTTTGCTCTGCGTGCATTGTTCCTCTGCGTGCATTGTTCCTCTGCTCGTTCTTCAGTTCAACAGTGGGGAAGCGTGGTCCCTGCAGCCTGCAGTCTCCAAGTTCTGTCACCGGACCACGGTCACGTTCTTTAGACCTGTCAGTAACTTTGTGTCCGACAACTGGCAGAAATGTTAACAGAGAGCTGAGTTGCCTGGGAGTCTCCGTGGTGAAGTGGTCAAGCCGTTTGACTCAGGCTCCGAAGGTCGTGGGTTCGATTCCGGGCCGCGACCTTCGGTTTACGAGTGAAATTTTTCAAAACTCCTGTGGGTCGTCGCTAGAGCAAGGGAGTTCGTACTTTGTGCGACGCTTTCCGCGCTGCGGAAAGAGACCGAGCCATATGGGATAAAACCCGGTGCAATGAAGTCGACCCTGTCGACTTTTAAGCGACTTTTTTAAGTGACCTGGGAATCACCTTCAACAGAAGCCTGTCAGTCAGGAATCATGTGAGGACAGCTGTTATGAGACTGAGTTGAGTTGAGTTAAGAACCGACATCACTGCACTCAGGACATTGCCATACGTGTTCCGTCCCCTCGTTCAACAGCCAGCGAAGAGTCATACTACTAATCGTTCCCACCGCTATCTGATTTTAAGTTCTCCTGGTCTTCCTTCTCAGTTTTGAGATTCTTCCAGAACTCCTACCGATCACCCGCAATCTCATTCATTCCACATATGGGTTCTCAATCTGTTCCCCCGCCTTCTTCACCTGGTCCTACCTTCAAACGCATGACCACTTCTCCCTTGTCAGTTGGCAATCTACCACCAAGAGGTGAATTCCCTGCCAGCCTATTAGCCTGTTCATTCCCCCATCACCCCTGTAGGGCCAGGGCAAAATATCCATATAATTCTCACAATCTGTGACCTCTGAAGCGACAATAGCCATTCCACACGAAACATCCCTTTCTCCACCTTACTAAGCATACTCTTTGAATCCGTAATGAATACAACGTGTTTTGCTGTAGTCTCCTCCAGCCAGCGGAATGCCGCTGTTACTGCCTCCACCTCCATTCTCATGCTGGAGGTCGTAGTCTCATATGCGAGACTCTCCTTTGTCAAGACTAGTCCATTAGCCTTTGCAATAAAACCCCAACCACTACGTCTGTTTCTCACCACTGACCCATAAATGTAGATGACTATGTCACCTTGATGTGTGTTACTTTGGATAAGTTGTTCCACTTCAAACTCACTGCGGCCCACTGCCCATTCTCTGCACTCACGACCCAGTGTTATTATTACATTGTGCCAGTCCATCATGTCTTCCGGAACTTCAACCCACTCTCTTTCACGATTGATGGTCTCTAGATCACACACCTGACTTATAGAAAGTTCTGCCTGTGCCATCCAGGACCTGCCTCGTCTTAGTCTATGACCCTTGACCATATCCATTGCTGCATGCAGCGGGTGATCCCTGTCTGCGGCAACTCTCAGGTACCATTTGGCCTGAAGGACCCTATGCCTATCCGTCATTGTTGGTAGCGCCAGGATATGCCTCATGCAGATAATTGGTGTGTCCTTTGTGCACCCCAGTATTAACCGCATGGCAGCATTCTGTATGCGCTCCAACCTTTCAAGCTGGCTCTTTGATACTGTCAGCAGCCCCAAACCATACTCAATGACAGAAATTATTAACTGCTGAAAGAGCCTGTACAGCATCCTCTGATCTACCCCGGTTGCTGCCATCGCCCTCAATGCATTAAGTCCCCTACCAGCCTTCACCACCAAAGCCTCCACATGATCCTTAAAAGACAAACACCTGTCAAAGGTGATACCCAAGTACTTCAGTTTACTCTCTCGACTAAGAGGACATCCATTCAACATAATACCTGGGACATCTGCCTTCACGATCCGGTTATCCAAGGAGTACCACACAACCGATGCCTTGTCTGGGTGTATAACGCCCCCTGCGTCCCTGCACCACTCCGCCACCCTGTTTACCGCCACCTGTAAGTCTTTCGCCAAACTTTCCCTGTCTCTGCCCTGTCTGTACACCAGCACATCATCTGCAAATGTCAAGATTCTACCCACACCTGGTGTCTCAATAGGTGCGATTTTGCTGGTGTAGACATTAAAGAGCACAGGGGACAAGGCAGATCCCTGCGGCAAACCTGGTCTAATAGTACAGGGGTCAGAAGTCCAGGAACCCATGCGCAGTGCAACCTTACGCTCATAAAGGACCGCCGCAACCCATCTAACAAGGCAAGGGCAGACCTCCATGTCCAACAGTGTGTATATTAACCGATCATACCTGACCCTGTTATACGCATCCTCCAGGTCAAGAGCTACCGCCACTGTCTCCTTGTTTATCCTGGAAGCCCTCGTAGACATCAAATGCAAAAGTTGCAGCATTGGCCCAGGTGTCCTTCCCAGGCCGGAGATCTAAGAAGGGGCTCAGTGCACTGAAGATTGTGGCAGCAATGGACATGGAGCAAAGAATGTTGTTCATATTATATCAACATCTGGCTCTCTCAGTAACTGGGTATGGATTGGGACTGTTCAGTGTCAAAGAGCCAGCTGGTGAAACTAGAGCACATACAGAATGAAACATTGCAGGTGATATTGGGATTAACAAGGGACACGTCAGTAGTGTGTATGCGATACATCCTAGCCTTACCCACTATTGCAGACAGGCTCAGGTGCTACAGGCTACATCATGTCTCTGAGTGGTTGCAGACAGACTAAATCATATTTTTGAGTTGCTGCAAACAGACTAAATCATATCTTTGAGTTGCTGCAAACAAGCTAAATCATATCTTTGAGTTGCTGCAAACAGGCTAAATCATATCTTTGAGTTGCTGCAAACAGGCTAAATCATATCTTTGAGTTGCTGCAAACAGGCTAAATCATATCTTTGAGTTGCTGCAAACAGACTAAATCATATCTTTGAGTTGCTGCAAAAAGGTTAAATCATATCTTTGAGTTGCTGCAAACAGGCTAAATTATATCTTTGAGTTGCTGCAAACAGGCTAAATCATATCTTTGAGTTGCTGCAAACAGGCTAAATCATATCTTTGAGTTGCTGCAAACAAGCTAAATCATATCTTTGAGTTGCTGGAAACAGGCTAAATCATATCTTTGAGTTGCTGCAAACAGGCTAAATCATATCTTTGAGTTGCTGCAAACAGGCTAAATCATATCTTTGAGGTGCTGCAAACAGGCTAAATCATATCTTTGAGTAGCTGCAAACAGGCTAAATCATATCTTTGAGTTGCTGCAAACAGGCTAAATCATATCTTTGAGTTGCTGCAAACAGGCTAAATCATATCTTTGAGTTGCTGCAACAGGCTAAATCATATCTTTGAGTTGCTGCAAACAGGCTAAATCATATCTTTGAGTTGCTGCAAACAAGCTAAATCATATCTTTGAGTTGCTGGAAACAGGCTAAATCATATCTTTGAGTTGCTGCAAACAGGCTAAATCATATCTTTGAGTTGCTGCAAACAGGCTAAATCATATCTTTGAGTTGCTGCAAACAGGCTAAATCATATCTTTGAGTTGCTGCAAACAGGCTAAATCATATCTTTGAGTTGCTGCAAACAGGCTAAATCATATCTTTGAGTTTCTGCAGACAGGCTAAATCATATCTCCTCGTGGATGCATACATAGAACACTCCCTGCATGAAGTCCTGGACCAGGTAAGGGCAGCAAGGTTGATCAGATGAAAGTCATGGATGGCTCAGACAGAGGACACGATCAGAGAAGTGTGCATGTTTGAGAGCACTGGGAGAGGACAGGAGTGGGTCAGCAAAAGCCAGGTCTGTGTAGGGTCAGAATGCCAGAGGAAAAGTCAGATCTGTGCAGGGTCAGAATGCCAGAGGAAAAGTCAGATCTGTGTAGGGCCATAATAATAAAAAAAAAAAACTGGATCGGGAATGCAGGGTCTGGCCAAATGGCTGCACTGAATTGATTGGGAGGAGGGGGGGGGAGCAATAATAGATCCAGGACAAGTGGCGACCAGGCGATGTTATTAATCGTCTACACGGGTGACTGTGCTAAGAGGTGAAAGAAGTGCCTGGGGCTTCGTGACGAAGCTTGGTGGACAGTATTTGGTGCAGGAGAGCGTGGCATATGATACCACAATATCTAGTCTGAGAATGGAGGCGGAGGGAATCACGGAGGCGTTCTACTGTCTGGAGGACAAACAACACACTCATATCGTAATTGTGATGGTCTCAAAAAGTATGATGACAAAGGAGAGATATATGTGTGGAGGGAAACGAGCGGGCGGACAGATTGGCTGGGTCGGTACCCTTTGATGGGGTATTGGTACATACCAAGGCAGACGTGGTCGGGACCGTGGGAATCGTGTATATAGATCATAAGAACAGAAATATCGTCACAGCCTGGAGAGAATAGTGCTGCAGGGAGTGACCAGGGGATCTGGCCGTTAGACAAAACTCACAGGAATGGCCAGGCAGACACATAATCAGACTGCTACTGGTACTATTAGTATTGGGACTCTTCGCTGGCTGTTGCAGATGAGGACGGAGCATGTATGGGAATGTCTCGAGTGATGTGATGTATGTTCGTGACTCAGCTCACCTCAGCTTAACTCAACTCAGCTCAGTTCAACTCAACTCAGCTTAACTCAACTCAACTCAGCTCAACTCAACTCAGCTTAACTCAACGCAGCTTAACTCAACCCAGCTCAATTCAACTGAGCTCAACTCAACTCAGTTCAACTCAACTCAGCTCAGCTCAACTCAACTCAGTTCAACTCAACTCAACTCAACTCAACTCTACTCAGGTTAACTCAACTCAGCTCAACTCAATTCAGCTCAACTCAACTCAACTCAACCTAACTGGACTAAACTCAGCTTAACTCAACTCAGCCCCACTCAACTCAACTAACTCGTCTTTAAGAAGTTTATTACTTGATACATCCCAGTGATGTTTGTACCACACATTTGATTTCATGAACACATAAATATGTTTCACTGATTTTTCTCAACATCTACATAGCTATATAGTCATTCTGGGTGATTTGTGCAGTTTTCTCCCTCAGTCACTGGTATTAATAGTTTTCCCCAGTAATTTGTGTTAGCTCGGTTGTCTCCCTCAATCACTGGTGTTAGCTCGGTTGTCTCCCTCAATCACTGGTGTTAGCTCGGTTGTCTCCCTCAATCACTGGTGTTAGCTCGGTTGTCTCCCTCAATCACTGGTGTTAGCTCGGTTGTCTCCCTCAATCACTGGTGTTAGCTCGGTTTGTCTCCCTCAATCACTGGTGTTGACACAGCTGTCACTCTCAGGCACTCGTCTGATTGCAGTCACAGGTGTAGTTAGAGTCAGGCAGTGGGAACCTGGAGGAGAATCGGCTCAGTTAAGTTTGTATTACAACAGTCTTCTACACAGGCGTGTGTCCCATCTGCCTCAACAGTGGATCACCCGTCGTGCCCAGATAAACACGCTTACTGACATCACATTCACATGCAAAACACATATCTGGCCCATAGCACTATACGGCTGCGAAATGTGGACTCTTGTAAATAACTTGGACGTGTTTAAGGTGTGGGGTTAACGGAAGACGTAAAGAGTAAGGGGTCAGATCTAACATATGGCTGCGAATCATGGACAATTAGTGAACAAGCAAAACGATCACGAGAGATTTCAGAGATATGGTTTTACAGATGTGTGATGAATATTCCTTCATCATCATCATCATCATCATCATCATCATCATCATCATCATCATCATCATCATCATCATCATCATCATCATCATCATCATCATCATCATCATCATCATCATCATCATCATCATCATCATCATCATCATCATCATCATCATCATCATCATCATCATCATCATCATCCATCATCATCATCATCATCATCATCATCATCATCATCATCATCTTCATCATCATCATCATCATCGTCACCATCTTCTTCCACTGTTGCAAACAAGCGTCGTGGGGAGGGAGGGGGGGGCGGAGAGACAGTCCTTGGATAGCTAAAATGAATCATCTAATCGTCTTGCCAGAAGAGAAGACACAAATACAACTTATCAGTTATCACATACATTTAAAAACAATAAATCAAAAAGGCAGTCATCATTTCTAGCCATATTTTGTGGAGACAAAAACTGGAACATTATGTGAAGCTGGACAGATTTGGTAGAAGACAGAGGAAAGCCAGGGGAAACTCTTGTCTCATGGCACAGAGGGATGCCAGTGCATGAAAAGAGATATCAGTATGTAGAGAAATATGATCGCCCACGCCAGCCGACAAGGCACTTGATGATGATTTGGGAGACCAAACTGCTAGTGTTGTGTCAACAGTTTGTTAATATTCATATTTCAAAACTGTAAACAAGACACACGGATTATACAGTCAACAAGACAGATGGATCAAACAGTCAACAAGACAGACGGATCAAACAGTCAACCAGACAGACGGATCACACAGTCAACAAGACAGACAGATTAAATAGTCAACAAGACAGACAGATCAAACATTCAACAAGACAGACGGATCAAACATTCAACAAGACAGACGGATCAAACATTCAACAAGACAGACGGATCAAACAGTCAACAAGAGAGACGGATCAAACATTCAACAAGACAGATGGATTAAACAGTCAACAGACGGATTAAAAAGTCAACAAGACAGACGGATCAAACAGTCAATAAGACAGACGGATCAAACAGTCAACAAGACAGACGGATCAAACAGTCAACAAGAGAGATGTATCAAACAGTCAACAAGAGAGACGGATCAAACAATCAACAAGAGAGACGGATCAAACAGTCAACAAGAGAGATGGATCAAACAGTCAACAAGAGAGACGGATCAAACAATCAACATAACAGACGGATCAAACAGTCAACAAGAGAGACAGATCAAACAGTCAACAAGACAGACGGATCAAACAGTCAACAAGAGAGACGGATCAAACAATCAACAAGACAGACGGATCAAACAATCAACAAGAGAGACGGATCAAACAATCAACAAGAGAGATGGATCAAACAATCAACAAGAGAGATGGATCAAACAATCAACAAGACAGACGGATCAAACAATCAACAAGACAGACGGATCAAACAATCAACAAGACAGACGGATCAAACAATCAACAAGAGAGATGGATCAAACAATCAACAAGACAGACGGATCAAACAATCAACAAGAGAGATGGATCAAACAATCAACAAGACAGATGGATCAAACAATCAACAAGACAGACGGATCAAACAGTCAACAAGAGAGATGGATCAAACAGTCAACAAGAGAGATGGATCAAACAATCAACAAGAGAGATGGATCAAACAGTCAACAAGAGAGATGGATCAAACAATCAACAAGAGAGATGGATCAAACAATCAACAAGAGAGATGGATCAAACAATCAACAAGAGAGATGGATCAAACAATCAACAAGAGAGATGGATCAAACAATCAACAAGAGAGATGGATCAAACAATCAACAAGAGAGATGGATCAAACAGTCAATAAGAGAGACGGATCAAACAATCAACAAGAGAGATGGATCAAACAATCAACAAGAGAGATGGATCAAACAGTCAACAAGAGAGATGGATCAAACAATCAACAAGAGAGATGGATCAAACAGTCAACAAGAGAGATGGATCAAACAATCAACAAGAGAGATGGATCAAACAATCAACAAGAGAGATGGATCAAACAATCAACAAGAGAGATGGATCAAACAGTCAATAAGAGAGACGGATCAAACACTCAACAGAGAGATGGATCAAACAATCACAAGAGAGATGGATCAAACAGTCAACAAGAGAGATGGATCAAACAATCAACAGAGAGAGATGGATCAAACAGTCAACAAGAGAGATGGATCAACACAATCAACAAGAGAGATGGATCAAACAATCAACAAGAGAGATTGATCAAACAATCAACAAGAGAGATGGATCAAACAATCAACAAGAGAGACGGATCAACAATCAACAAGGACAGACGGATCAAACAATCAACAAGAGAGATGGATCAAACAATCAACAAACGAGAGATGGATCAAACAATCAACAAGAGAGACGGATCCAAACAATCAACAAGACAGACGGATCAACAGTCAACAAGAGAGACAGATCAAACAGTCACAAGACTAGACGGATCAACAAGTCAACAAGAGAGACGGATCAAACAATCAACAAGAGAGACGGATCAAACAATCAACAAGAGCAGACGGATCAAACAATCAACAAGAGAGACGGATCAAACAAGTCAACTAAGAGAGACGGATCAAACAATCAACTAAGAGAGACGGATCAAACAATCAACAAGAGAGACGGATCAAACAATCAACAAGAGAGACGGATCAAACAATCAACAAGAGAGATGGATCAAACAGTCAACAAGAGAGACGGATCAAACAATCAACAAGAGAGACGGATCAAACAATCAACAAGAGAGACGGATCAAACAATCAACAAGAGAGATGGATCAAACAGTCAACAAGAGAGACGGATCAAACAATCAACAAGAGAGACGGATCAAACAGTCAACAAGAGAGACGGATCAAACAGTCAACAAGAGAGACGGATCAAACAGTCAACAAGAGAGACGGATCAAACAGTCAACAAGAGAGACGGATCAAACAGTCAACAAGAGAGACGGATCAAACAGTCAACAAGAGAGATGGATCAAACAGTCAACAAGAGAGACGGATCAAACAGTCAACAGAGAGACGGATCAAACAGTCAACAAGAGAGACGGATCAAACAGTCAACAAGAGAGACGGATCAAACAGTCAACAGAGAGACGGATCAAACAGTCAACAAGAGAGACGGATCAAACAGTCAACAAGAGAGACGGATCAAACAGTCAACAAGAGAGACGGATCAAACAGTCAACAAGAGAGACGGATCAAACAGTCAACAAGAGAGACGGATCAAACAATCAACAAGAGAGACGGATCAAACAGTCAACAAGAGAGACGGATCAAACAGTCAACAAGAGAGACGGATCAAACAAGTCAACAAGAGAGACGGATCAAACAATCAACAAGAGAGACGGATCAAACAATCAACAAGAGAGACGGATCAAACAGTCAACAAGAGAGACGGATCAAACAATCAACAAGAGAGACGGATCAAACAATCAACAAGAGAGACGGATCAAACAGTCAACAAGAGAGACGGATCAAACAGTCAACAAGAGAGACGGATCAAACAATCAACAAGAGAGACGGATCAAACAGTCAACAAGAGAGACGGATCAAACAGTCAACAAGAGAGACGGATCAAACAATCAACAAGAGAGACGGATCAAACAGTCAACAAGAGAGACGGATCAAACAAGTCAACAAGAGAGACGGATCAAACAATCAACAAGAGAGACGGATCAAACAGTCAACAAGAGAGACGGATCAAACAATCAACAAGAGAGACGGATCAAACAGTCAACAAGAGAGACGGATCAAACAGTCAACAAGAGAGACGGATCAAACAGTCAACAAGAGAGACGGATCAAACAATCAACAAGAGAGACGGATCAAACAATCAACAAGAGAGACGGATCAAACAATCAACAAGAGAGACGGATCAAACAGTCAACAAGAGAGATGGATCAAACAGTCAACAAGAGAGACTGGATCAAACAAGTCAACAAGAGCAGATGGATCAAACAATCAACAAGAGAGACGGATCAAACAGTCAACAAGAGAGATGGATCAAACAGTCAACAAGAGAGATGGATCAAACAATCAACAAGAGAGATGGATCAAACAATCAACAAGAGAGATGGATCAAACAATCAACAAGAGAGATGGATCAAACAATCAACAAGAGAGATGGATCAAACAGTCAACAAGAGAGATGGATCAAACAGATCAACAAGAGAGATGGATCAAACAATCAAACAAGAGAGATGGATCAAACAAGTCAACAAGAGAGACTGGATCAAACAATCAACAAGAGAGATGGATCAAACAGTCAACAAGAGAGATGGATCAAACAGATCAACAAGAGAGACTGGATCAAACAAGTCAACAAGAGAGACGGATCAAACAAGTCAACAAGAGAGACGGATCAAACAATCAACAAGAGAGATGGATCAAACAATCAACAAGAGAGATGGATCAAACAGTCAACAAGAGAGACTGGATCAAACAATCAACAAGAGAGATGGATCAAACAGTCAACAAGAGAGATGGATCAAACAATCAACAAGAGAGATGGATCAAACAGTCAACAAGAGAGATGGATCAAACAATCAACAAGAGAGATGGATCAAACAGTCAACAAGAGAGACGGATCAAACAGTCAACAAGAGAGATGGATCAAACAGTCAACAAGAGAGATGGATCAAACAGTCAACAAGAGAGATGGATCAAACAGTCAACAAGAGAGATGGATCAAACAGTCAACAAGAGAGATGGATCAAACAGTCAACAAGAGAGATGGATCAAACAGTCAACAAGAGAGATGGATCAAACAATCAACAAGAGAGACGGATCAAACAAGTCAACAAGACAGACTGGATCAAACAATCACCAAGAAGAGATGGATCAAACAGTCAACAAGAGAGATGGATCAAACAGTCAACAAGAAGAGGATCAAACATCAACAAGAGAGATGGATCAAAACAAGTCAACAAGAGAGATGGATCAAACAAGTCAACAAGAGAGACTGGATCAAACAATCAACAAGACAGATCGGATCAAACAAGTCAACAAGAGAGACTGGATCAAACAATCAAACAAGAAGAGATGGATCAAACAAGTCCAACAAGAGAGATGATCAAACAGTCAACAAGAGAGATGGATCAAACAAGTCAACAAGACAGACTGGATCAAACAATCAACCAAGACAGATGGATCAAACAATCAACCAAGAGAGATGGATCAAACAGTCAACAAGAGAGACGGATCAAACAGGTCACACAAGAGAGACGGATCAAACAATCAACAAGAGAGATGGATCAAAACAATTCAAAAGACAGACGGATCCAAACAATCAACAAGAGAGATGGATCAAACAATCAACAAGACAGACGGATCAAACAATCAACAAGACGAGACGGATCAACAATCAACAAGAAGACGGATCAAACGGAAAACAAGAGAGGGATCAAACAGTAAAAACCCCCCCCCCCCCCCCCCCCCCCCCCCCCCCCCCCCCCCCCCCCCCCCCGGGGGGGGGGGGGGGGGGGGGGGGGGGGGGGGGGGGGGGGGGGGGGGGGGGGGGATCAAAAAATAAACAAGAGAGAGGATCAAAAAAAAAAATCCCAAAACAAGAGAGAGGATCAAAAAAAAAAAATAAAACAAAAAAAAGGGGGATCAAACAGTCAACAAGAAAGGCCCCGGAAAAAAAAATTTTCCCAAACAAAAAAAAATAAAACCAAAAAAAAAGAGGATCAAACAAAAAAAAAAGGGGAAAAAAAAAAAAAAGGGGGAAAAAAAAAAAAAGGGGAAAAAAAAAAAAAAAAGGGGGAAAAAAAAAAAAAAGGGGGAAAAAAACAAAAAAGAGGATAAAAAAACAAAAAAGAGGATAAACAACAAAAAAGAGGATCAAACAGTCAACAAGAGAGATGGATCTAACAGTCAACAAGAGAGACGGATCAAACAATCAACAAGAGAGATGGATCAAACAATCAACAAGAGAGATGGATCTAACAGTCAACAAGAGAGACGGATCAAACAATCAACAAGACAGACGGATCAAACAATCAACAAGAGAGATGGATCAAACAGTCAACAAGACAGACGGATCAAACAGTCAACAAGAGAGACGGATCAAACAGTCAACAAGAGAGACGGATCAAACAATCAACAAGACAGACGGATCAAACAATCAACAAGACAGACGGATCAAACGGTCAACAAGAGAGACGGATCAAACAATCAACAAGACAGACGGATCAAACAATCAACAAGACAGACGGATCAAACAGTCAACAAGAGAGACGGATCAAACAATCAACAAGAGAGACGGATCAAACAATCAACAAGACAGACGGATCAAACGGTCAACAAGACAGACGGATCAAACGGTCAACAAGAGAGATGGATCAAACAGTCAACAAGAGAGACGGATCAAACAATCAACATGACAGACGGATCAAACAATTAACAAGAGAGATGGATCAAACAGTCAACAAGAGAGACGGATCAAACAATCAACAAGACAGACGGATCAAACAATCAACAAGAGAGATTAATCAAACAGTCAACAAGAGAGACGGATCAAACAATCAACAAGACAGACGGATCAAACAATCAACAAGAGAGATGGATCAAACAGTCAACAAGAGAGATGGATCAAACAGTCAACAAGAGAGACGGATCAAACAGTCAACAAGACAGACGGATCAAACAGTCAACAAGAGAGATGGATCAAACAGTCAACAAGAGAGACGGATCAAACAGTCAACAAGACAGACGGATCAAACAGTCAACAAGAGAGATGGATCAAACAGTCAACAAGAGAGACGGATCAAACAATCAACAAGACAGACGGATCAAACAATCAACAAGACAGACGGATCAAACAGTCAACAAGAGAGACGGATCAAACAATCAACAAGAGAGACGGATCAAACAGTCAACAAGAGAGATGGATCAAACAGTCAACAAGAGAGACGGATCAAACAGTCAACAAGACAGACGGATCAAACAGTCAACAAGAGAGATGGATCAAACAGTCAACAAGAGAGACGGATCAAACAATCAACAAGACAGACGGATCAAACAATCAACAAGACAGACGGATCAAACAGTCAACAAGAGAGACGGATCAAACAATCAACAAGACAGACGGATCAAACGGTCAACAAGAGAGATGGATCAAAAGGTCAACAAGAGAGATGGATCAAACAGTCAACAAGAGAGACGGATCAAACAATCAACATGACAGACGGATCAAACAATCGACAAGAGAGATGGATCAAACAGTCAACAAGAGAGACGGATCAAACAATCAACAAGACAGACGGATCAAACAGTCAACAAGAGAGATTGATCAAACAGTCAACAAGAGAGACGGATCAAACAATCAACAAGAGAGATGGATCAAACAATCAACAAGAGAGATGGATCAAACAGTCAACAAGAGAGATGGATCAAACAATCAACAAGACAGAAGGTTCAAACAATCAACAAGAGAGATGGATCAAACAGTCAACAAGAGAGATGGATCAAACAGTCAACAAGAGAGACGGATCAAACAGTCAACAAGACAGACGGATCAAACAGTCAACAAGACAGACGGATCAAACAGTCAACAAGACATACAGTCACCATACAGTTCATACAGTCACCAAGACAGACGGATCATACTTGGGTCCCTCCCGTTTCAGCGTGTATTCACCGGAAACTTGCTTCTCCGCTGCTCCGGCGGGAACTGCCACGCTGATGGCGTCACAAGTCAGAGATGCGGAGTAATCTCGGTGTACCTGAAATATAGAATAGCTCTGTGAGTTGTGCATCACCCGAAAGGAATGTTGTAAACATATCTACACCTCAAATATAGACAAGCTCCGTAAGTTGTGCATCACTCGTTAGGAATGTTGAAAACATATCTACACCTAAAATATAGACTAGCTCCGCGAGTTGTGCATCACCCGATGGGAATGTTGCTAATATATCTACACGTGAGATATAGACTAGCTCCGCGAGTTGTACATCACCCGATGGGAATGTTGCTAATATATCTACACGTGAGATATTTACATAATAGAGAATGGTATACATACAATAATATTAGTTTTAAATCTATGTTTAGTGTTTGCCGTTCAGTTTCTTAACGCTAGCCATTTCTATCTAAGGTTCAAACTTCATATCTTTAATTTTTGTAATGTTAATTATTGAGTATTTCAGTCTATTGTGTGAACCATCGTCGCATCTATTTTCCAAAAGTTACATCCATGCTTCTGTGCTTTTTGTGTGTTCTTGATTGCTCCAAAGGTGCCGTCTGTTGCGTCTGTGTGATGTTGATGGCTCCAATTATGTTATTACTATTGTTGCGTGTATGTGAGTGTAAACTGTCACATCCGCTGGTTATGCTCTTGCATGTGTGCTGTTGTAAATTGTCACATTCGTGAGTGCTGCTGTTGCATTTGGTCTTCTTCTTGTCTCTTTTACTGCGCTGAGATGTTCTCCGGGATTGTAATACGTGGTAATGTTCTCTCAATCTTTCTCTTTCTCCAACCCTCCCTTTCTCCCCCTCTCTCCCCCATCCTCCCTCTCTCTAATTTTCTCCTTGAGTATATTACATGGTAGTGATCTCCCCCTCCCTCTCTCTGGTTTACTCCTTGAGTATATTACATGGTATTGTTCACTAATTCCCTCTCTCTGGTTTTCTCCTTGAGTGTATTACAAGGTATTTTTCATTCTCCCCCTCTCTCCCTCCATCTCTCTGGTTTTCTCCTTAAGTGTATTACATGGTATTTTCACTCCCTCCCTCTCTCTCGTTTTCTCCTTGAGTGTATTACACGGTATTGCTCTCACCATCTTTCTCTTCTATCTCTTCTTCATTCTTGTGTTCTCTCCCTCACTCTGGTTTTCTCCTTGAGTGTATTACATGATATTGCTCTAACCATCTTTCTCTTCCATCTCTCCCGCCCCCTCTCATTCCCTCCTTCACTCTCTCTGGTTTTCTCCTTGAGTGTATTACATGGTATTGTTCATTCGCTCCCTCTTTCTGGTTTGCTCCTTGAGTGTATTACACGGTATTGCTCTCATCATCTTTCTCTTCCATCTCTTCCTCCCTCTTTCTCTCCCTTCCTCTCTCTGATGTTCTCCTTGAGTGTATTACATGGTATTGCTCTCATCATCTTTCTCTTCCATCTCTTCCTCCCTCTTTCTCTCCCTTCCTCTCTCTGATGTTCTCCTTGAGTGTATTACAAGATGGCTTAAGCAAAGCCATCCAGCAACTCTCGAGCGACAAGGCACCTGGTCCGGACTCCATCCCTGCAGAGATATACAAGGCAGGTGGGCCGGTCCTAACAGAGCAGCTTCACCAAGTCTTTACAAAGATATGGGTGAATGAGACCATACCACAAGATTTCAAGGACGCGTCAATAGTCCACCTTTACAAACGAAAAGGAAACCGCCAATCCTGTGACAACCACCGAGGCATCTCCTTGCTTTCAATTGCAGGGAAGATACTCGCCAGAATTCTTCTCACTCGCCTCACGGCCCATCTCGATCAAGGTCTTCTTCCTGAGAGTCAATATGGCTTCAGAAAAGGACGAGTAACTGTTGACATGATTTTCACTGCAAGGCAGCTGCAAGAGAAATGTCGGGAGCAGACTTGCGAAATGTTCTACACTTTGATTGACCTTACCGAGGCTTACTTTTGATACAGTCAGCAGAGAACTACTGTGGAAGATTATGGCAAAATATGGCTGTCCACGAAAGTTTGTCCAAATAGTGCGACAATTTCATGATGGTATGCAGGCAATAGTACGGGAAAATGGTGAATTGTCTGAGCCCTTTCCTGTCACCAACGGAGTGAAGCAAGGATGTGTCCTGGCACCAACACTGTTCAGCCTCATGTTTTCAGCTATGTTGACGAATGCCTTCGAGAACAACGACATTGGAATAGACATCAACTACCGCATGGATGGAAAGTTGTTCAATCTCAGATGGGTGAAAGCTAAAACCAAAACTAACAGCGACACCGTCAGAGAGCTCCTGTTTGCTGATCATTGCGCTCTGTATGCCAACTCAGAGGCAGACATGCAACACAATGTTTCAGCTTTCTCATATGTCTATGCCAACTTTGGGATCAATATCAATTTGGAGAAGCCAGCTCCAGGGAATAATTAAACTGTGCCGAATATCAACGTGAATGGTCATAGACTAAGTGTTGTGGACAAATTCACCTATCTTGGCAGCACTGTGTCACAAGCTGCCACAATTGATGGCGAAGTGAACGCAAGAATCTCCAAGGCCTGCACGGCCTTTGGCAGACTGTACAAGAATGTATGGGACAGAACTGGAATAAGCCTGCAAACAAAGCTGAATGTCTATAAAGCAGTTGTAATATCCACACTGCTATATGCTTGTGAAACCTGGACTGTTTATCAGCGACACGCTAGGAAATTAACCACTTCCACACAGTCTGCCTTAGGAAGCTACTGATGATTAAATGGCAAGACAATATCCGAGACACTGAAGTCCTAGAAAGAGCATCCATGCCCAGTATCCACACTCTACTGATGAAGAATCAGATTCGCTGGGCTGGTCACTTGACTCGCATGCCAGATCATAGGCTCCCTAAGCGAATTTTTTACAGCGAACTGCGTTGTGGTAAACGCTCCCAAGGTGGGAGAGGAAACACTTTAAAGACACTCTGAAAATCTCAGTGAATGCTTTTGGAATTCATCATGACACCTGGGAGACTGCAGCCAGAGACCGAAATTCGTGGCGTGCATCATTACGCAAGGGTGCAGTCACGTGTGAGGCAACCAGGACTGCAAGAGCTGTGAAGAAAAGGCAGGACAGAAAAACCACGGCAGGAGATCCTCCTCCAGAAACATCAAGCATTCTTTGACCGCATTGTCAAAGAACATTTCGAGCCAAAATAGACCTTATCAGCCATCTTAGAACTCACGGCTATATCCTTTCAACCGCACTGGATGTAATGAATGGTCATCATCATTCTTGATGGACAAAGGAGCGGTCTCGGCTGACAAAGATTAGTTTCATCTTCGTGCCAGGGCATGCAGGAGTACAAGGAAATGAGCGGGCTGACAAGCTCGCAGGTAAGGCTAAGGTGGAGGGCGGACGCGCCATGGACCTGGCTGACATTGTGAATGCTCTACGAGAAGTAAGACTTGTGCGGGAACCAAGTGATGACTGTGAATCTACAACCATGGTCAGACTGCGAGAACAGAAAATTAAAAGAGGGGTGGCCAAACAAGAACACTACGCAGGAAGCCAAAGAAGATTGACAAACCAACACAGAACTGGTGTCGTTAGCCACTACACGCTGCGGGATTTGCTGAGGAGGGGATACGAGCACTTATGGACTGAATGGTTCGATGTGCAATGAGGATGATCTGCCGACTAACTAACTAACTAACTAACTAACTAACTAGCTAACTAACTAACTAACTAACTAACTAACTAACTAACTAACTAACTAACTAACTAACTAACTAACTAACTAGCTAGCGAACTAACTAACTGACTGACTGACTGACTGACTGACTAACTAACTAACTAACTAACTGACTGACTGACTGACTGACTGACTGACTGACTGACTGACTAACTAACTAACTAACTAACAAACAACATACAACAATAACATTACAAGATATTGCTCTCATCATCTTTCTCTTTCATCTCCCCCCCCCCCCCCCCCCCCCCCCCCCCCCCCGCCTTGTTTTCTCCAGAATTGTATTACATGGATTTCTCTCTCTGGTATTCTCCATGATTCTATGACATGGAATTCTCACTCTGATATTCTCTATGATTGGATTACCTGACATTACTGTCTCTGCTGTTTCCTTGTCTTATTACATGACATTCGTAAATCTCTATTCTACTTGATTGTATCACACGCTATTCCAGGCTCTATTTTCATTTTGATTGTATTACACGATCCGGGTTCGATCCCTCGGTAAGGTGTGGGATTTTTTTCTGTCGGGGGCAAAAAGAAAATCCTAACCTGCACAGTTCGCGGCGACTGCACTAGCCAGGCGGCCTTAAATCCTCAGGCTCAAAGACCCCCCTGCCATACACCGCAAGGTACTATATTGGCAGTAAATGACAGTTTTGACAGTTACACGACATTCCTCTCTCTTGTATTGTCCTATATTGTGTATTATTTTATTCCCCCAAAAACAATGTTAAACTGACGAAAAGATACCCCTGGTGCTTATATAAATTCTGACCACAATTCTGTAGTTATAAAATTACAAATAAAACTTAAAAACACAGGAGTAAGGACAAGAAGGACGCCTCACATAGATGTATCAACATGGAAACAACTAGATATAAGTCAACTATACCTAGTCGACGTAAAAATTAAATATGACAAGTTAATAGTTGAAAGCATGGAACAATACCTACATGAAAATGAAGAGGGGAACATTAATACAAAATTAAACAATAAAAACTAGCATACAGATTACAAATACCAAATTACTAGTGAAGGAAAATAATAAAAAGCAATTGTGGATTACCGATAAAATCTTAAGCAAAGACACTCAAAGAAAGAAAGCAAAGAACAATCCAAAATATACATTAATAGACAGAGAAATACGTGACATGTGCAGATCCACAGAGATATCCACTTAATTCGGCACAAGCCGGATACACAGAAATATTCACTTATCTCAACACAAGCCAGATCCACAGAGATATCCACTATCTCAACACAAGCCGGCTTCCAGGGTGCAACCGGGGCCTTACCAATTACAACCGGCTTCCAGGGTGCAACCGGGGCCTTACCAATTACAACCGGCTTTCAGGGTGCAACCGGGGCCTTACCAATTACAACCGGCTTCCAGGGTGCAACCGGGGCCTTACCAATTACAACCGGCTTCCAGGGTGCAACCGGGGCCTTACCAATTACAACCGGCTTCCAGGGTGCAACCGGGGCCTTACCAATTACAACCGGCTTCCAGGGTTGCAACCGGGGCCCTTACCAATTACAACCGGCTTCCTGGGTGCAACCGGGGCCTTACCAATTACAACCGGCTTCCAGGGTGCAACCGGGGCCTTACCAATTACAACCGGCTTCCAGGGTGCAACCGGGGCCTGACCAATTACAGCCGGCTTTCGTAATAGTTCTTTCTTGCTGCCAGTATTCAAAAGGTGCTGCGCTCTTCTAGGGGTATGTATGACTTACAACTTCATCTTCCTCCAGTCGGCACCGTGGTCGTTTCTCAACACTTAACTTTGCTGATGGTTAGACTAATATTCTACACACCGTTACACCAACTCACTACGAACACCACTCAACGCAACTGTAATATATGTAACTCGAACGCCGACTGTAGTTTTTTTTAAATATATATTGCTCTATACAGGCTAAGATAGACACCGTTAATGTACAACCATATATTCAACAATAAATCTACACCACATATACTAACACATCGACTACATAACCTCTGACCTAGTCTAATTTGGGTTATGGCACCGGCACCACAGAGATATCCACTTATCCTGGCACAAGCCGGATCAACAGAGATATCCACGTATCTCGGTATACTCACTATCTAAAGAGGTATCCATTTATCTCGGTACAAGCCGTATCCAAAGACGTATGCACTTATCTCGGTACAAGCCGTATCCAAAAAGGTATGCACTTATCTCGGTACAAGCCGTATCCAAAGAGGTATTCACTTATCTCGGACACTCGGTTCCCAGAACTGTGGTTGGCATACAATGACTTGTTTCCATCCTCTAGCACAGGACACCCCCTCTAGCACAGGACACCTCCTCTAGCACAGGACATCACCTCTAGCACAGGACACCTCCTCTAGCACAGGACACCTCCTCTAGCACAGGACATCACCTCTAGCACAGGACACCTCCTCTAGCACAGGACATCACCTCTAGCACAGGACACTTGATTGTGTAGACATTCTACCGGACAACACCGAAACTACAACGACAATTCCCGGTCTGACTGATGGCTACCTAACTTGATTGTGTAGTCATTTTACCGGACAAACTACATCTACAATTCCCGGTCTGAATGATGGCTACCTAATTTGATTGTGGTTATAATATAAATAATATACGCTATGCAGGTCACAGTATTATTTGTCTAAGTAATATTAACTGTCTAGTTAGTATTAACTGTCATTTACTGCCAATATAGTACTTTGCGGTGTATGGAAGAGGGGTCTTTGAGCGTTAGGAATTAAGGCCGCCTGGCTAGTGCTTAGAGCAGTCGCGGCGAGCTGTGCAGGTTAGGATTTTCTTTTTGCCCCCGACAGAAAACATCCCACACCTTACCGAGGATTCGAACCCGGGTCTCCCGATTGAGAGTCCGGCGTTCTAGCCACTCGGCCAGCCGCTCACAGTATTGGTGGCGGATGGCGGATAAATCAACAGACCTACAACAATTGTTGGACACTGTAGTAACAGAGAGTGCACAGAAGGGACTCTCCTTGAATATCAAGAAAACAGTAACAATGGTAATATCAAAGAAAATGGTGACACCAAAATGTGACATAAAAATAGAAGGAAAAATTCTTAACCGAGTGGATAATTTTAGATACCTAGGGGCATTTATAACATCAGATGGAAGATGTACAACAGAGATTAGGAGCAGAATAGGGCAGGCAAAAGCCGCATTTCAGAAAATGAAGAGTATCTTATGCAATAAGTCACTATCACTGAATGTAAGAAAGAGAGTGCTGAAATGCTATGTAGAACCAGTGTTGCTGTATGGCAGTGAATCTTGGAATGTAAATGAACAAATTAAGAAGAAATTAGAAGCAACAGAGATGTGGTTCCTGAGACGAATGTTGCGAATTCCTTGGACTGCCAGAGTAACTAACAACGACTGCCTGAAACAGGCTAACAAAACTAGAACATTATATACAACAATAAGACAGAGACAAACATCTTTCTTCGGTCATGTGTTGAGAAGAGAGGCATTGGAGAACATCGTGACAACTGGAAAGATCGAGGGGAAGAGAGGCAGAGGCAGACCAAGAGAAATGATGCTGGATGGATTGAGAAGGTGGCATGGAGGAATATCAGCAGCAGAGTTGATCCAGAAAACCAAAGACCGAGATCTATGGAGAGCCATGAACGCTGGCAGGGCACTTGATGATATGAGACATTCTACCGGACAACACCTAAGCTACATCCGTAGTTCCCGGTCTTACTGATGGCTACCTAACATTGATTGTGTAGATATTCTACCGGACAACACCTAAGCTACATCCGTAGTTCCCGGTCTTACTGATGGCTGCTTAACTTGATTGTGTAGATATTCTACCGGACAACACCTAAGCTACATCCGTAGTTCCCGGTCTTACTGATGGCTACCTAACTTGATTGTGTAGATATTCTACCGGACAACACCTAAGCTACATCCAGTAGTTCCCGGTCTTACTGATGGCTACTTAACTTGATTGTGTAGATATTCTACCGGACAACACCTAAGCTACATCCGTAGTTCCCGGTCTGACTGATGGCTACCTAACTTGATTGTGTAGATATTCTACCGGACAACACACAAGATACACCCACAAATCCAGGTCTGACTGATGGCTACCTAACTTGAATTGTCTAGATATTCGACCGGACAAGACACAAGCTACATAAACAATTCCAGAATTGACTGACACCCGTTGGCGTGACAATGATATCGTAGCTCGGAGAAGCACTGACACACACACTCTGCGTGACTCACCCCGTTCTTCAGGGCGTGTCTGCAGTCTGGCAGACTCCCAAGGAAGTAAGAGTTGTCGATCAGCTGCATGGATCCCCCACAGCCGGGGTTCTCCTGGAGCTGGTCGCGAGTGTAGTTCAGGTAGTCATTGATGTTGATCTCCCCAGGCCTGGGTGGAATATGTGCTGGTCAGATGTAGGTCACTATACCCGTGTGTTTGTATTGCATTTATAGTTGACAATATGTATACACGATGATTGTATTTATTCTTGTTATATATTTGACAGTGTGTTTACATGCTAATGATGTGTAAGCTTGTTATATACAGAGGATGATTATTATGAAGGATTCTCAGGAAAAAAAAATTCCCATACGTGTGGCACGTAACACCCACCTTTGGTATTTATGATGCCCATGTTAAACATTGCCTCAACGAGTCATGTATTATTGATTATTTTTCATGCGTTTTAATGATTATTGTTCTTTTGTTGTTAAAGAATTGCTTCATAACAGATGTTGAATGAAAGAATGTATGAGAGGAAATAGAGAAGAAGGGCAGAATGTCAGACGGGCCTGCGTGCCCAATTCTTAACCCTTTGAAAATAAAGATTTTCGTTCGTTCGTTCGTTCGTTCGTACGTGGATGTAATTACTGCAAATAAAGGGAAACTGGTTACTATAATATAATGGTTGTGATAAAAACAAAACAAAACAAAACAAACAAACAACTTTCCTAGAAGAAAGGTATCCTCACTGCCAACAGATTCCCTCATCAGAACGATGAGACATAGGAATCCCCACTGCCAACAGATTCCCTCATCAGAACGGTGAGACACAGGAATCCCCACTGCCAACAGATTCCATCATCAGAACGATGAGACACAGGAATCCTCACTGCCAACAGATTCCATCATCAGAACGATGAAACACAGGAATCCCCACTGCCAACAGATTCCATCATCAGAACGATGAAACACAGGAATCCCCACTGCCAACAGATTCCATCATCAGAACGATGAAACACAGGAATCCCCACTGCCAACAGATTCCATCATCAGAACGATGAGACACAGGAATCCTCACTGCCAACAGATTCCATCATCAGAACGATGAGACACAGGCATCCCCACTGCCAACAGATTCCATCATCAGAACGATGAAACACAGGCATCCCCACTGCCAACAGATTCCATCATCAGAACGATGAGACACAGGAATCACCACTGCCAATAGATTCCATCACCAGAACGATGAGACACAGGAATCCCCACTGCCAACAGATTCCATCATCAGAACGATGAAACACAGGAATCCCCACTGCCAACAGATTCCATCATCAGAACGATGAGACACAGGAATCCCCACTGCCAACAGATTCCATCATCAGAACGATGAGACACATGCATACGTCATTGAAGTCCAAATGTGTACTGGCAAATGTCAAGGCCTACATGCTAGCCACCAATACTGAGAGACAGTCAATAGACGGTAGCCTGAATGATCTCAGTAGAAGCTGACCAAAGAGAGGCGGGCTGTGAATGTTGTTGGGAGAAGATACCATCGAGTAGAATACCACAGTCACGGGGATACACAGAGGACAATATAGCACAGTCACGGGGATACACAGAGGACAATATAGCACGGTCACGGGGATACACAGAGGACAATATAACACGGTCACGGGGATACACAGAGGACAATATAGCACAGTCACGGGGATACACAGAGGACAATATAACACAGTCACGGGGATACACAGAGGACAATATAACATAGTCACGGGGATACACAGAGGACAATATAGCACAGTCACGGGGATACACAGAGAACAACATAACACAGTCACGGGGATACACAGAGGACAATATAGCACAGTCATGGGGATACACAGAGGACAGTATAGCACAGTCACGGGGATACACATAGGACAATATAGCACAGTCATGGGGATACACAGAGGACAGTATAGCACAGTCATGGGGATAAACAGAGGACAGTATAGCACAGTCAAGGGGATACACAGAGGACAATATAACACAGTCACGGGGATACACAGAGGACAGTATAGCACAGTCACGGGGATACACAGAGGACAATATAGCACATTCATGGGGATACACATATGACAATATAGCACATTCATGGGGATACATATAGGACAATATAGCATAGTCATGGAGATACACAGAGAACAATATAGCACGGTCACGGGGATACACAGACAACAATATAGCACAGTCACGGGGATACATAGAGGACAATATAGCACAGTCATGGAGATACACAGAGGACAATATAGCACAGTCATGGGGATACACAGAGGACAATATAGCTCAGTCATTGGGATAAACAGAGGACAATACAGCACAATCACGAGGATACACATAAGACAAAATAGCACAATCACGAGGATACATACATGACAACATAGCACAATCACGAGGATACACAGATGACAATATAGTACAGTCACGAGGATACACAGAGGACAACATAGCACAATCACGGGGATACACAGAGGACAATATAGTACAATCACGGGAATACACACAGGGCAGAATACTACAGTCTGTCAGATACACACCGGGGGGGGGGGGGGGGTTGTGGGCAGAACGCAACAGTCTGTCGGATACACATTAGGACGAATATTCGCATTCATATCGGTTCACAGGGGCGGGTAACCACTTGACTGACAACATTACACCCGACGACATTCACCCAAGGAGACAAAACATAGATTACAACATTAGATCTACATATGACGACATTCGCCCAGGGAGACAGAACATAGATTACAACATTAGATCTACACCTGACTCCATTACTGAGGGAGATAGATTGTTTTGCCCAGAATGCTATGATGCCGATTCAGAAAAAAAAAAAGAAAAAACATGCGGTGGTTAGTATACTGGCCTTCAAGAACATGGTACCTAGGTTCAAATCTCTACAGATGTGAAGTAAAAAGGTTACTGGGTGTCAGATGGTGGACCAGTGGACAGTCTCAACAAGGAAGCATGAGCTTTCATACACAGTATCGTAGCGACTCATTCCTCGACAGTTCCTGACTAGCAAGACAGAAGTATTAATTATGAACACATGAGGAATGATGACTGACAAGAAAGTATTATTGATAAATAAACATTTACATCCATCCATTAAGTAGATAGACAGTTCAGACAGACAGACAGACAGACAGACAGACAGACAGACAGACAGACAGACAGACAGACATTCGAGCACTCAGCCAGACACGTACTTCTTGCCCCTGTAGTCTGTGAAGTTGTAGGGCTCCACCTGGATACGGCCGTTAGCGTCTTCAGTGACGATTCCAATCTCGGCAACAACCACCTGGCCATTGTCCGACTGCTCTATGAAGGTCACGGGGTTCTGCAATTGTCAGCGACTACTTCCGGTCAATATCGACACCAATAGTCAAAGGTCTACGTGTCTTCCACTGTCTATATCTTTCTATTTGTTTCTTATTGTCGTCCATTGTTTTTATCTGTCTATTTGTTTTGTCTTGTCTTCCACTGCCTATCTTATATATAAAAGGCAATCTCCGTCTGTATGTCTGTATGTCCTTTATGCGTTCGCGAACGGTCCATCCGATTGAGATGAAATTTTCTACACGTCATCCTTTCATTCCAGCCGCAGCCAACTGTGATATTTTTTTAGTGTGAAATTGGCTGCTTACTTAATATTATTTAATTTTTCATTTTACATTATAATTTATACACATCGAGGGGTCTTAACTCTAGAAAAGTTATTTCAAGGGGCATAACTTTTAATAACATTGCTGTATAACTTATAGTCATATTGTTGCATCGTTTTCAAAGATTTATAAACTTTTTGTCTATAGTTATATACCGGCATATGAGTTATAATAAATAATGATACAATCTTTAAGGCATTTTCAAAGTTTTCATAAAAATAATGCATAATGCATAACATTGTAACTTAACTTTTTATGCTTACGAAGTTATCTACAGTCATGTAGGTGATTAGAAACGGTTTTCATTAGAAATAATGGATGGTGTGTGGAAGGACATTCTTTTAAGTTACTTTATTTTGTTGTATGAATTTAATGAGACGCTACACGCCAGGAGCTGGGCGAAGCCACGCCAGGTCAGATAGATAGACAGACCCACCTTTTCGCTGCAGTTATCTACAGGCATATGCGTTATAATCCTCCTCCTCCTCCTCTCCCTCCTCCTCCTCCTACCCTCTTCCTCTTCCCCTACACCCTCTCCATCCTCCTCCTTCCTCTTTCTCCTCCTCCTCCCTCTTCCTCCTCCTTCCTCCTCCTCCTCCCTCTTCCTCCTCCTACCTCCTCGCCCTCCTCCCTCCTCCTAATCACTCCTCTTCCTTCCTCCTCCCTTCTCTTCCTACTCCCTCCTCCTCCTACGTCCCCCCTCATCCCTCCTCCTCCTTCTCCTCCCTTTTCTCCCTCCTCCTCCTACCTCCTCCTCCTCCCCTTACTCCTCCCTCCTCCTCCTCCCTCCTCCTCCCTTCTCCTCCTCTCTCCTCCTCCCTCTACCTCCTCCCTCCTCCTCCCTCCACATCCCTCCTCCTCCTCCCTCCTCTTCCTCCCTCCACCTCCTCGCCCTCCTTCTTCTCCCTCTACCCTCCTCCTCCCTCCACCTCCTCCCTCCTCCTCCTCTCTCCTCCTCCTCCCTCCTCCTCTCTCCATCTCCCTCCTTCTCCCTCTCCTCCTCCCTCCTCCTCCTCCCCCTCCTCCTGCGTTCTTCTCCTCCCTCATCCTCCCTCCTCCTTCTCCTTCCTCCTCCCTCCTCCTCCCTCTTCCTCCTCCTCCCTACTCCTCCTCCCCTCCTCCCTCCCCTCCTCCTTCCTCCCTCTCCTCCTCCTCCCTCTTCCTCCTCCTTGCTCTCCTCCTCCCTCCTCCTCCTCCTAATCATTCCTCCTCCCCCTCCTCCTCCCTACTCATACCCTTCTCCTCCTCTCTTCTTCCTCCTCCTCCCTCCTCCTCCTCCATCCTTCCCCCCTCATCCTCCCTCCTCCTCCCTCTTCCTCCCTCCTCCTCCTCCCTTCTCCCCCTCCTCCCTCCCCCTCCTCCTTCCTCCTCCTCCCTTCTCCTCCTCTCTCCTCTTCCTCCTCCCTGCTACTTCCTCCTCCTCCTCCCTCCTCCTCTCTCCTCCTCTTAATCCCTCCTCCTCCCTCCTATTCCTCCCTACTCCTACTCCTCCCTACTCTTCCCTCCTCCTTTTCTCTCCGCCTATCTCTTCCTCCCTCCTCCTCCCTCCTCCTCCCTCCTCCACCCCCTCTTCCTCCTCCCAGCCCCATCTCCTCCTTTTTCTTTTTCTGCTGCTGCTGCTGCCGCCGCTCCATTTACCCAAGTTTATTGTTGGGGAAGATGTAAAGACCTTTCAAGTGCTCTTTCTAATGCTTTTTGTAAGTTGGTCTTCGTTTATCTAGGTTGTTCTAACTGCAACCAATAAATGAGATGCTCCACACCAGGAGCTGGGCGATGCCGGGCCGGGTCAGACAGACAGACAGACAGACAGACAGACAGACAGACAGACAGACAGACAGATAGTCGGTAACGGGAACGAGAACTTATATGACTACTTATATGAATTAAATGAAATGCTCCCCACCAGGGACTGGGCGAAGCCGGGCCGGGTCAACTAGTATCTTATATATAAAAGGCAATCTCCGTCTGTATGTCTGTCCTTTATGCGTTCGCGAACGGTCCATTCGATTGAGATGACATTTTCTACACGTCTTCCTCTCATTTCCGCGCTTTTAACTGTCATATTTATTTAGTGTAAAATCGGCTGCTTAATTAATATTATTTAATATTTCATTTTTCATTATAATTTCAATATAGCGAGGGGACTTAACTCTAGAAAAGTTATTTCAAGGGGCATAACCTTTAATAACGTTGCTATATAACTTATAGTCATAATGTTGCATCGTTTCTAAAGATTTATAAACTCTTTGACTATAGTTATTTACCGGCATATGAGTTATAACAAATCATGATATAATCTTTAAGGTATTTTCAAACTTTTCATAAAAATAATGCATAATGCATAACATTGTAACTCATCTTTTTATGCTTAACGAAGTTATCTACAGTACGGTCATGTAGGTGATTAAAAACAGTTTTCATTAAAAATAATGGATGGTGTGTGGAAGGACATTCTTTTAAGTTATTTTTTGTTGTTGTATGAATTTAATGAGATGCTCCCCGCCAGGAGCTGGGCGAAGCCACGCCGGGTCAGATAGATAGACCCACCTTTTCGCTGCAGTTACCTACAGGCATATGCGTTATAATCCTCCTCCCTCTCCCTCCTCCTTCCCCCTCTTCCTCCTCCCTCCTCCTCCTCCTTCTCCCTCCTCCTCTATCATCCTCCCTCCTCCTCCGTTCTCCTCCTCCTACCTCCTCCCTCTACCTCCTCTCTCCCCTCCTCCTCCCTCCTCCTCTTCCTCCTCCATTTCCCTCCTCCCTTCTCCCTCCTCCTCCCTCTCCCTCCTCCTTCCCCCTCTTCCTTCTCCCTCCTCCTCCCTCCTCCCCCCTCTTCCTCCTCCTCCTTCTCCCTCCTCCTCTATCATCCTCCCTCCTCCTCCCTCCTCCTCTGTCCTCCTCCTCCTACCTCCTCCCTCCTCCCTCTACATCCTCTCTCCACCCTCCTCATCCCTCCTCCTCCTCTTCCTCCTCCATTTCCCTCCTCCCTTCTCCCTCCTCCTCCCTCTCCCTCCTCCTCCTTCATCCTCTTCCTTCATCCTCCTCCCTCCTCCTCCTCCCTCATCCTCCTAATCCCTCCTCCTAATCCCTCCTCCTCCCTCCACCTCCATCCTACCTCTTCCTCCCTCCTCCTCCCCCTCCTCCCTCTTCCTCCTCCTCCCTCTTCCTCCTCCTCCCTCTTCCTCCTCCTCCCTCTTCCCCCCTCCCTCCTCCTATCTCCTCTCTCCTCCTCCCTCTTCCTCCCTCCTCCTCCCCTCCTCCCTCTCCCTCCCTCCTCCTCCTCCCTCCTCCTCCCTCTACATCCTCCTCCTCCCTCTACATCCTCCTCCTCCCTCCTCCTCCTCCCTCTTCCTCCTCCCTCCTCCTCCCTTTACCTCCATCCTTCCTACTCCTCCTCCTTCCCACTCCTCCCCCTCTTCCTCCCCTCCCTCCCCTCCTCCCTCCTCCTCCTCCTTCCACCTCCTTCCTCCTCCTCCCTCCTTCTACCTCCTCCTCCTCTCACCTCCTACCTAATCCCTCCTCCTCCCTCCTATTCCTCCCTACTCCTCCTCCTCCTCCTTCCTGCTCCCTCCTCTTCCCTCCTACTCCTCTCTCCGCCTATCTCTTCCTCCCTCCTACTCCTCCCCCCTCAACCTTCCTCTTCCTCCTCCCAGCTCCTACTCCTCCTTTTTCTTCTTCTTCTTCTTCTGCTGCTGCTGCCGCTGCTCCATTTACCCAAGTTAATTGTTGGGGGAAGATGTAAAGATCTTTCAAGTGCTCTTTCTAATGCTTTTTGTAAGTTGGTCTTCGTTTATCTAAGGTTGTTCTAACTGCAACCAATAAATGATTAGACAGACTGACAGACAGACAGACAGACAGACAGACAGACAGACAGAGAGGGACGGACAGACAGACAGACAGACAGGCAGGCAGTCGGGAACGGGAACTTATATGACTACTTATATGAATTAAATGAGATGCTCCCCACCAGGGCCTGGGCGAAGCCGGGCCGGGTCAGCTAGTCTATCTATGTTTTGTTCTTGTCTTCACCTGTCTATGTCTGTCTGTATATTTCTTCTTGTCTTCCACAGTCTATACCTATCTATTTGCTTCTTATTTTCTTCCGCTGTCTATATAGATATATATATATTTGTTTCTTATTGTCGTCCATTGTCTATTATTTCGTTCGTTCGTTCATCGTTTATACGAATGTCATTGTCATTGAGTAGTTCTATCTGGTCTCTTTCTTCTTGGGTTTGTTTCAGCGTTTCTTCTGTCTTTGCTCTTTCTTCTTGAATTTTCGATAGTTTCGTTAGTTTCGTTAGTTTCAGCTTTCATAGCAGCCATACGAGGGACATCCTGCTCTATCTTCTGCTGGACTTGCTTCAGTTCGCCCAGGTTGCGCTGAACGGCCGTTATCTGTGTTTCTTGCGTCTTGTCTTTTTCTTTTTTCTTCTCCATGTTTTTGAACTGTGTTCTCAGGTCCTTCAGTTGGCCTTCCAGTTGCGCTTTCTCAATGTTTGATGAGTCGGTTGGTGGCCTCGTACTGCCTCCTGGCCTCCTTATATGGTAGGTTAGACTTGATGGCGATCGTCATGGCTTCCTTACTGTCTTGATGGCAGGGGCAGCCGAGGTACCTGGCGCCGTGGTTGCCGAGGCAGTTGGCGCACTTTCTGTTGGTTTTAGGCCTCCTGGAGTCCGAGTCGTTCTTTGCGTGCTGACACTGACTGTATGGATGGGGTCCAGAGCAGTACCTACACTCCTCCACATCACTCATGCAGTTGGCACGGGTATGCCAAAACTTCTGGCACTTGGAGCACCGCAGCACTCTCGGTATGTAGTGCTCTGGTCTTTGGTCTTTTCTATCCCATACAATGTACTGAGGGATCACTCGGTCCTCTGATGTTACAACGACAACTGTAGTGGGGATGTTGTTCTTTCGATGATCCGCTCAGCACTGGTGATCTTGATGTTGCGGTTCTCCCTCGTCAGAATCTCCCTGATCTGGTCGTTGGTGAGATGGGTCTTGACTCGTTTGATGACCCACCTTTTGATTGTGCGGTGCCGGGCGGCTTCCAATACTATGTCATGGTGGAGCTGGAAGACGACTGTCTCATCTTGTGACATTTTCTGTAGAAGTGTTGTGGTCATGGATTTTTTGGTGAGGGAGACCACTACTCCATCCGGTGTCTTGCGCAGCTGGCCGATGCTGTGTCTTCCCAGCTCATTCTCCAACAGACTGATTATCTTGTCTGTTGGTAGCGCCGACAGTTTAGCTTCTCCCACGCTTGTCTGCTTGAGTAAAATTTTGCCGGTGAAGTCCACAGTACTTGTTGTTTCCTCCTGTGTGGAAGTCACTGGTATATTGGACTGCATCGTCTTGGTGCTGGTTAGGACTCCCTGGCCGCTGCTGGCTTCAATTGTGATTTCTTCCACAACGGGAACGGTTTCGCTGGTGTAGGTGCAAGACTGCTGTTTGTAGAACTGGGCTCAGCAGTCGCAGCGGCCTTCCTCGCCTCTGCCTTCATCTTCCCGGCTGCATATAGTGCATGTCTCTGAGCGGCACTTTTAACGCGAGGCATCCTCTGCGTTATCCTGACTGCGATATGTTCTCGAAAAAGCGTCGAGTCGGAATGAGCTGTCGATTATCGTTCTGTTTGTTTCTTATTTTCTTCTGCTGTCTATATCTTTCTGTTTGTTTCTTCTTGTCTTCCACTGTCTATATCTTTCTGTCTGTTTCTTCTTGTCTTCTACTGTCTATATATATATCTATTTTTCTTATTGTCTTCCACTGTCTATATCTTTCTGTCTGTTTCTCATTGTCTTCCACTGTCTATTCAGTCACTCACTCATTCTCTCACTCCCTCCTCTATGTAATACTTTCATTCAACCGTTCACTCATTCTCTCACTCCCTCCTCTATGTAATACTTTCATTCAACCGTTCACTCATTCTCTCACTCCCTCCTCTATGTAATACTTTCATTCAACCGTTCACTCATTCTCTCACTCCCTCCTCTATGTAATACTTTCATTCAACCGTTCACTCATTCTCTCACTCCCTCCTCTATGTAATACTTTCATTCAACCGTTCACTCATTCTCTCACTCCCTCCTCTATGTAATACTTTCATTCAACCGTTCACTCATTCTCTCACCCCCTCCTCAATATAACACTTTCATTCAACCGTTCACTCATTCTCTCACTCCCTCCTCTATGTAACACTTTCATTCAACCGTTCACTCATTCTCTCACTCCCTCCTCTATGTAACACTTTCATTCAACCGTTCACTCATTCTCTCACTCCCTCCTCTATGTAACACTTTCATTCAACCGTTCACTCATTCTCTCACTCCCTCCTCTATGTAACACTTTCATTCAACCGTTCACTCATTCTCTCACCCCCTCCTCTATGTAACACTTTCATTCAACCGTTCACTCATTCTCTCACCCCCTCCTCAATATAACACTTTCATTCAACCGTTCACTCATTCTCTCACTCCCTCCTCTATGTAACACTTTCATTCAACGTTCACTCATTCTCTCACTCCCTCCTCTATGTAACACTTTCATTCAACCGTTCACTCATTCTCTCACTCCCTCCTCTATGTAACACTTTCATTCAACCGTTCACTCATTCTCTCACTCCCTCCTCTATGTAACACTTTCATTCAACCGTTCACTCATTCTCTCACCCCCTCCTCTATGTAACACTTTCATTCAACCGTTCACTCATTCTCTCACTCCCTCCTCTATGTAACACTTTCATTCAACCGTTCACTCATTCTCTCACCCCCTCCTCTATGTAATACTTTCGTTCATTCTGTCACTCGATCCTCTATGTAATATTTTCATTCGAGCTCTGTCTGTCTGTCTGTCTGTCTGTCTGTCTGTCTGTCTGTCTGTCTGTCTGTCTGTCTGTCTGTCTGTCTGTCTGTCTGTCTGTCTCATGTTCTACGCATTCTTGATTTATTTCTTTGACCCTGCCATGTGTCTCTGATCAGTAGATAGACATACATATAGATACATAGACAAACACATGGATAGATAAACAGATAGACAGACAGACAAATAGACAGACAGATAACTATACATCTAGGTAAATAGAAAGACAGACATATAGACAGCTACACAGACATACAATTACACAGACGAGCCGACAGTTAGACACATGTATAGACAGACAGATGGTGCGACTGACCTGAGATAAGCCTGGGATGTAAACACTGCGGACCCGGAACTGTACGGGTGTCAGCCCACTGCCCGGGTACCTCTGAACATCCTCGCGGTTGGTATACACGCCATTGTAGAGGCAGTAATACTTGGCTAGGGTCGGCGACAACTCTGAAGTCAAGACATGGTCATTTGGTTTGTTCATTGTCCAAATAAAAGTTGTCCCAGATAATGTTGTCCCAGTCAATGGTGTCCCAGTCAATGTTGTCCCAGTCAGTGTAGTCCCAGTCAATGTTGTCCCAGTAAATGGTGTCCCAGTCAATGTTGTCCCAGTAAATGTTGTCCTAGTCAACGTTGTCCTAGTCAATGTTGTCTTAATCCGTGTTGTCCCAGTCAATGTTGTCCCAGTCAATGTTGTCCCAGTCAATGTTGTTCCAGTCAATGTTATCCCAGTCAGTGTTGGTCCAGTCAATGTTGGTCCAGTCAATGTTGTCTCATCCCAATGTTGTTCCAGTCAACGTTGTCAGAGTCAATGTTGTCCCAGTAAATTTTGTCCTAGTCTATGTTGTCATAAAACAAAAGTTGTCTGGTGTATCAACTTACCCTCAGGTCAGTGACGAGACATCTGTCTGGTCTATCAACTTACCCTCAGGTCAGTGACGAGACATCTGTCTGGTCTACCTATCAACTTACCCTCAATTCAGTGACGTGATACCTGTCTGGTCTACCTATCAACTTACCCGAAGCACCGAAGGCTACCAACAAAGCCACACAAGTGAAACAAAGTAAGGACTGCATGGCTGGTGTCTTGTTAACGAATCATGTGCGCTCGTGACGTCTTTCACAAAATAGCGCCCTTATATAATCAGCCAGCTCATTTTATATTAATTAAATATTTGTCAGACACCGATGGCGACAATTGTGGCCATCTTTGACACTTGAAGCGTTTCTTGCTGCCACCTGGTGATGTCCTTATCAAAGGATGTGCCTGAATGAACGTGTGACCTCCTCGTCTCTGTGGTTCTCTTACCGTCGCTCAGATGACAGATGTGAGCCATCGCCCTGGACGCAAAGCTCATCAATGTTTTGTCTTCAAACATGAGTTGTCTGTAGAAGGATGTATCAGTTGGTTACTTCCCTAGTTTGTCAATGCTCAGTAGAACATGCAAAGTTTCATCATCGTCGTCGTCATCATCATCATCATCATCATCATCATCATCATCATCATCATCATCATCATCATCATCATCATCATCATCATCATCATCATCATCATCATCATCATCATCATCATGTGCCATGCCAATAAGCATGAGCGGTCATGTTTCGGCATCTCATTCTATCAAAGAGTCGTGGATCAGCTCAGTGTTCTTGTCTCGACCATGCCACGTGACCAACCCATCCAGGTAATTGCTTCTCTGCCTTCCCCTTGTTCTTTTCCCCTCGATCTTGCCAGTTGTCACCAAGTTGTCTATTTACTATTTACAGTACTACATTGTGCCAAATTGATGTCTATTAGTGGACTTCTAGTAACAAAATGTCCCCTGGTCTCTGGGTAGTGAGATCGGATGCCCGTGTGTATTGTTGCGCACGTAAAAAATCCCTTGGCAGTTGGAAATCGAAAACGAGTAGCCTAACGGCGCTGCCCGGGCAAAATTTCGAGTTAAAAATCTACCCAAAGTATTTCAGGATCCTCGCCGGTCCTACGGAGTTCGTGTACTGAGCTGAGTTTCTCCAAACTCAGGCTTGAGTTAGGAGTAGAACGGAGCACTTATGGGTTACACCCATGTGCCGTGATGCTGGTCCATCGAGGAAACTAAACTAAACTAAACTAAACTAAACTAAACTAAACTAAACTAATATATGATAATGTACTCTATACAATACAATATTATGACAATGCACAAGAACGCATTACAACGCATTAAAAATGAGGATGGTCAGTTGTGACATATATTCAACACTACTGTATGCGCGGAAGCTTGCACAACCAACGAGCAATAATAACGTCTAATAGAGGCCCTAGAGATGTGGATGTACACAAGAATATGTTGTATTTAATGGAAACAAAAACAATCCAATAAAGAGGTTTTAGAAATAACTAGGAATGGAAAGAGAGGTGAAGAATGACATAAAAAAGAGTCAAACGAAATATTTCGGCCACGTTAAAAGTCATAATGCTCTTATAAGAACGATACTGTAGGGAAACATTGAAGGCACGCGAGCAAGAGGTAGACAACGATACAAGTGGGAAGATAACATCAAGAGATGGACGAACATCGGCCTTACAGAATGTACAGTCAGGGCAAGACAGCCAGTGTTAGAGATCCATTGCAGCCAACCTTTATTGTGGAGACGACGCCTGGTTTTTTGATTGACTATGCCATATTGATAATGTCTATTTACAATACTCTAGTATGCTAAGATTATAAAGTCTAATGTACAGTACTCTATTATACCAAATTGATATTTCAATGCAAATGGTAATATAGAAAAGATATTCAATTCACAAGGGATAGTAATCGAACATCATTTGCCGATGTACTTTCTTTCATTTAGAATATCGATATATTTAATTTATTCATCGATAAGAGTGGACGGTCATGGTACATCCCACGAACATCAGAGTCTGTAATAATGTATGAGTGCTTGTCCCAGTGATGCTCTGTGTGCAGTGTCCCAGTGATGCCCTGTGTGCGTGTCCCAGTGATATAGTGTGTGCGTGTGTGTGCGTTTCACAGTGATTCCCTGTGTGCGTGTCCCAGTGATTCCCTGTGGGCTTTCCCCAGTGATGCCATGTATGCGTGTCACAGTGATGCCTTGTGTGCATGTCCCAGTGATACTATGTCGGCTTGTCCCAATGATGTCCTGTGTGCGTGTCCCAGTGATACCCTTTGTGCGTGTCCGAGTGATACCCTGTGGGTTGTCCCAGTGATGCGCTGTGAGCGTGTCCCAGTGATACCCTGTGTACGTGTCCCAGTGATGCCCTGTGTGCATGCCCCAATGATGCCCTGTGTGCGTGTCACAGTGATGCCCTGTGTGCGTGTCACAGTGATGCCCTGTGTGCGTGTCACAGTGATGCCCTGTGTGCGTGTCCCAGTGATGCCCTGTGTGCGTGTCCCACTGATTCCCTGTGGGCTTGCCCCAGTGATGCCACGTGTGCGTGTCACAGTGATGCCCTGTGTGCGTGTCCCAGTGATGCCCTGTGTGCGTGTCCCACTGATTCCCTGTGGGCTTGCCCCAGTGATGCCACGTGTGCGTGTCACAGTGATGCCTTGTGTGCGTGTCCCAGTGATACCAAGTGGGCTTGTTCCAGTGATGCCACCTGTGCATGTTCCAGTGATACCCTGTCGGCTTGTCCCAATGGTGCCCTGTGTGTGTGTCCCAGTGATACCCTGTGGGCGTGTCCCAGTGATGCCATGTGTGTGTGTCTGAGTGATACCCTGTGGGTTGTCCCAGTGATGCACTGTGAGCGTGTCCCAGTGATAACATGTGTCGTGTTCCATTGATGCCACGTGTGCGTGTCCCAGTGATACCCTGTGTGCGTGTCCCAGTGTTACCCCGTGGGCTTGTCCCAGTGATGCCATGTGTGCATTTGAGGCTGATGTGCACCAATATTGATGTGCTTCTATATCAGCCGATGATGTGCACCTATATTGTTGTTTTACGTTCATGTATTATTGCTCTGTGAGGAAGAGGTTACGAATGCAATTCATAATCTCGCGTACCGTGTTAGAAACAATGTCACAATATTGTCACACCCTAGTTTACAGGATGTCACAATGTTACACACTCTAGTTTACTACATGTCACAATGTTGTCACACTAGATTACTACATGTCACAATGTTGTCACACTAGTTTACTATATGTCACAATGTTTCCACACTAGATTACTACATGTCACAATGTTGTCACACTAGTATACTACATGTCACAATGTTGTCACACTAGTTTACTACATGTCACAATGTTGTCACACTAGTTTACTACATGTCACAATGTTGTCACACTAGTTTACTAAATGTCACAATATTGTCACACTAGTTTACTACATGTCACAATATTGTCACACTAGTTTACTACATGTCACAATATAGTCACACTAGTTTACTACATGTCACAATGTTGTCACACTAGTTTACTACATGTCACACTATTGTCACGCTCTAGTTTACTACATGTCAAAATGTTGTCACACTAGTTTACTACATGTCACAATGTTTCCACACTAGATTACTACATGTCACAATGTTGACACACTAGTTTACTATATGTCACAATGTTGTCACACTAGTTTACTACATGTCACAATGTTGTCACACTAGTTTACTACATGTCACAATGTTGTCACTCTAGTTTACTACATATCACAATGTTGTCACACTAGTTTACTATATGTCACAATGTTGTCATTCTAGTTTACTACCTGTAACAATGGTGTCACACTAGTTTTCTATATGTCGCAATGTTGTCACACTCTAGTTTACTACATGTCACAATGTTGTCACACTCTAGTTTACTACATGTCACAATATTGTCACACTAGTTTACTACATGTCGCAATATTGTCACACTAGTTTACTACATGTCACAATGTTGTCTCACTAGTTTACTATATGTCACAATGTTGTCACTCTAGTTTACAACATGTCACAATGTTGTCCCACTAGTTTACTACATGTCACAATATTGTCACACTAGTTTACTACATGTCACAATGTTGTCACACTAGTTTACTACA
This sequence comes from Cepaea nemoralis, assembly GCA_014155875.1. NCBI lineage: Eukaryota > Metazoa > Mollusca > Gastropoda > Stylommatophora > Helicidae > Cepaea > Cepaea nemoralis. The sequence goes on along the minus strand of JACEFZ010009775.1, from coordinate 198,512 downwards.
TGTCACAATGTTGTCACACTAATTAACTATGAGTCACAATGTTGTCACTCTAGTTTACTACATGTCACAATGTTGTCACACTAGTTTACTACATGTTAAAATGTTGTCACACTAATTTACTATATGTCACAATGTTGTCACTCTAGTTTACTACATGCCACAATGTTGTCACTCTAGTTTACTACATGTCACAATGTTGTCACACTAGTTTACTTCATGTCACAATATTGTCACACTAGTTTACTGCATGTCACAATGTTGTTACATTTGTTTACTACATGTCACAATGTTGTCACACTAGTTTACTACCTGTCACAATGTTGTAACACTAGTTTATTACCTGTCACAATCTAGTCACACTAGTTTACTGCATATATCAATGTTGTCACACTAGTTTACTACATGTAACAATGTTGTCACACTAGTTTACTACATGTCACAATGTTGTCACACCAGTTTACTACATGTCACAATGTTGTCACACTAATTTACTATATGTCACAATGTTGTCACTCTAGTTTACTACATGTCACAATGTTGTCACTCTAGTTTACTACATGTCACAATGTTGTCACACTAATTTACTTCATGTCACAATATTGTCACACTAGTTTACTGCATGTCACAATGTTGTTACACTAGTTTACTACCTGTCACAATGTTGTCACACTAGTTTATTACCTGTCACAATCTAGTCACACTAGTTTACTACATATCTCAATGTTTTCACACCAGTTTACTACATGTCACAATGTTGTCACACTAGTTTACTACATGTCACAATGCTGTCACACCAGTTTACTACATGTCACAATGTTGTCACACCAGTTTACTACATGTCACAATGTTGTCACACTAGTTTACTACATGTCACAATGTTGTCACACTAGTTTATTACATGTCACAATATTGTCACACTAGTTTACTCGGCGCCACCATGTACTATGATCCACATGTCCCTGGATGTACTCGGAGTGCAGAAGTGATGAGTCATAGGTAACAGAGCTGACAGGAACCGAAGTGAACAGAACCGAAGTGAACAGGACAGAAGTGAACTGACCTGATCTGAACTGAATAGAACTGAACAGAATAGGACACCTTCTTGAACGGAATTGAACAGAGCGTTCTTGAACCGAACTGAGCGGAACAGACCTGGCTTGACATGAACGGAACTGAGCAGAACAGACCTGGCTTGACATGAACCGAACTGAGCGGAACAGACCTGGCTTCACATGAACGGAACTGAGCAGAACAGACCTGGCTTGACATGAACCGAACTGAGCAGAACAGACCTGGCTTGACATGAACCGAACTGAGCGGAACAGACCTGGCTTGACATGAACCGAACTGAGCGGAACAAACCTGGCTTGACATGAACGGAACTGAGCAGAACAGACCTGGCTTGACATGAACCGAACTGAGCGGAACAGACCTGGCTTGACATGAACCGAACTGAGCGGAACAGACCTGGCTTGACATGAACCGAACTGAGCGGAACAGACCTGGCTTGACATGAACCGAACTGAGCGGAACAGACCTGGCTTGACATGAACCGAACTGAGCTGAACAGACTTCGCTTGACATGAACCGAACTGAGCAGAACAGACTTGGCTTGACATGAACCGAACTGAGCAGAACAGACCTGGCTTGACATGAACCGAACTGAAAAGAACCGAAGTGCACTGATCTAACAGAACAGAACCCAGCTGAAGAGAACAGAACTGAAGAGAACCGAAGTGAACTGAATGAAAGAATGACTGTTGTCTGATCTTGTAGTGAACTCTAGTCAAGCGGAAGAATATAATGTTGAATGGGAGGGGAGGTTGGGTCCCTGATCTGAATATGAGGTCACTGTCCACAGCTGCCACCTGGTTCACCCATTGATCATCACCTACGCCATCATCTGTATTCCAGCAACACCTGCCGCACTTGGGAAGATGTTTCGAGAGACGGCTTGACAAAGACCCCCTCATTACTGACGTGTTGGTCCACTGACCTCGGGTGAAGTGACCTTGCACTCAAACATGTAAGTACGTTGGTGTGATACCTGGCAGTTCTGTCAGTAGATGAGTTGAACTAAGAACCGACATCACTGCACTCAGGACATTCTCACACATGCTTCGTCCACTCGTTCAACAGCCAGTGAAGAGTCATACTGCTAATGGTTCCAAATGCAATCTGACTGAAAGTTCTCCTGGTCTCTTCCTTTTCAGTTTTGAGATTCGTCTAGAACCTCTGCCGATCCACTGCCATATTATTATTTCCACACACGGGTTCTCAGTCTGTTTACCCGACTTCTCCACCTGGTCCCACAAGCGCACGACCACGTACACCTTGTCCATAGGTAACTTACCACCAAGAGGTGCATTCCCTGCCAGCCTATCAGCCTGATCATCCCCCCCCCCCCCACACTTCCGCAAGGCCAAGGCACAAAATCCATATATTTCTCACAATCTGTGACCTCTGAAGCGAGGTTAGCCATTCCACATGAAAAATTCCTTTCTCCACCTTACTAAGCATAACAATGTGTGTTGCAGTGGTCTCCCCCAACCATCGGAAGGCTGCTGTTACTGCTTCCACTTCATTCTCATGCTGGAGGTCGTAGTCTCACCTGCCAGACTCTTCATATTTTCAAGAACCGTTCATTAACCTTCGCAACGAAACCTGAACCACTCCGTCTGTTTATCACCACTGACCCATCAGTATAGATCACTATGTCACATTGATGTGTGTTATCCTGGATTAGTTGTTGCACCTCAAACTCTGTGTGGTCCGCAGCCCATTCACTGCACTCACGACCCAGTTGATCCAGTCGGACAGTCCGGTACTTCAACCCACTCTTTTTCACGATTGATGATCTCTATGGCTCTTGATCATATCCAAGGCTTCATACAGGGGGTGATCCCAATCTGCAGCAACTCTCAGGTGCTATTTGGTCTGAAGGACCCTGTACCTATCAGCAATTGTTGATAGTGCAAGGAGATGCATCATTTGATATAATTGGTGTGTCCTTTGTACATACCAGGATCGCCCGCATGGGCGCATTCTGTATGGGCAGTGAAGGGTTTCCCGGTCTCATTGCTAGACTAGTTAGTCCCCCAGTAACATTGCTAGACTAGTTAGTCCCCCAGTAACTTTGCTAGACTAGTTAGTCCCCAGTAACATTGCTAGACTAGTTAGTCCCCCAGTAACATTGATAGACTAGTTAGTCCCCCAGTAACACTACTAGACTAGTTAGTCCCCCAGTAACATTGCTAGACTAGTTAGTCCCCCAGTAACATTGCTAGACTAGTTAGTCCCCCAGTAACATTGCTAGACTAGTTAGTCCCCCAGTAACATTGCTAGACTAGTTAGTCCCCCAGTAACATTGCTAGACTAGTTAGTCCCCCAGTAACATTGCTAGACTAGTTAGTCCCCCAGTAACATTGCTAGACTAGTTAGTCCCCCAGTAACATTGCTAGACTAGTTAGTCCCCCAGTAACACTGCTAGACTAGTTAGTCCCCCAGTAACATTGCTAGACTAGTTAGTCCCCCAGTAACACTGCTAGACTAGTTAGTCCCCCAGTAACACTGCTAGACTAGTTAGTCCCCCAGTAACATTGCTAGACTAGTTAGTCCCCCAGTAACATTGCTAGACTAGTTAGTCCCCCAGTAACACTGCTAGACTAGTTAGTCCCCCAGTAACATTGCTAGACTAGTTAGTCCCCCAGTAACACTGCTAGACTAGTTAGTCCCCCAGTAACATTGCTAGACTAGTTAGTCCCCCAGTAACATTGCTAGACTAGTTAGTCCCCCAGTAACATTGCTAGACTAGTTAGTCCCCCAGTAACATTGCTAGACTAGTTAGTCCCCCAGTAACACTGCTAGACTAGTTAGTCCCCCAGTAACACTGCTAGACTAGTTAGTCCCCCAGTAACACTGCTAGACTAGTTAGTCCCCCAGTAACACTGCTAGACTAGTTAGTCCCCCAGTAACATTGCTAGACTAGTTAGTCCCCCAGTAACATTGCTAGACTAGTTAGTCCCCCAGTAACACTGCTAGACTAGTTAGTCCCCCAGTAACACTGCTAGACTAGTTAGTCCCCCAGTAACATTGCTAGACTAGTTAGTCCCCCAGTAACATTGCTAGACTAGTTAGTCCCCCAGTAACACTGCTAGACTAGTTAGTCCCCCAGTAACATTGCTAGACTAGTTAGTCCCCCAGTAACATTGCTAGACTAGTTAGTCCCCCAGTAACATTGCTAGACTAGTTAGTCCCCCAGTAACATTGCTAGACTAGTTAGTCCCCCAGTAACATTGCTAGACTAGTTAGTCCCCCAGTAACACTGCTAGACTAGTTAGTCCCCCAGTAACATTGCTAGACTAGTTAGTCCCCCAGTAACATTGCTAGACTAGTTAGTCCCCCAGTAACACTGCTAGACTAGTTAGTCCCCCAGTAACATTGCTAGACTAGTTAGTCCCCCAGTAACACTGCTAGACTAGTTAGTCCCCCAGTAACATTGCTAGACTAGTTAGTCCCCCAGTAACACTGCTAGACTAGTTAGTCCCCCAGTAACACTGCTAGACTAGTTAGTCCCCCGGTTTCATTGCTATGCTCACTATAGAAGAAGCCGTCAAGGCATAATTAAGATAAGTTGCACAAAGTGCTCACTCTACAACAAGCAATCAAGACAAACATATGATCAGTTGCGCAGCGTGCTTACTCTAGAAGAAGCATATGAGTCATCACTTGGTTCTCGCAAAAGTCTTACTTCTCGTAGAGCATTCAGAATGTCAGCCTGGTCCATGGCGCGTCCACCCTTCACATTAGCATTACCTGTGAGCTTGTCACCCGCACATTTCCTTGTACTACCGCATGCCCTAGCACGAAGATGAAACTAATCTTTGTCAGCCGAGATTGCTCCAGAGACAGCAACCACTCTCTTCGGATCCACCCTAAGAAGCCGTTGAAGCATAAATAACATCAGCTGCGCAATGTGCTCACACTAGAAGAAGCCGTTGAGGGATAAATATAATCAATTGCATAACGTGATCACTCTAGAAGAAGCCTTTGAGGAAAAAATAAGATCAGATGCTCTATGTGCTCACCGTAGAAGAAGCTGTTGGGGCATAAATAATATCAATAGGGCAACATGCTCATTCCAAAAGAAGCCGGAGAAGCATAAATAAGATATGTTGCGCAACGTTCTCACCACAGAAAAAGCCATTGAGGCATAAATAATATCAGCTGCGCAACGTGCTCACTACAGAAAAAGCAGTTGAGGCATAAATAATATCAGCTGCGCAACGTGCTCACTACAGAAAAAGCAGTTGAGGCATAAATAATATCAGCTGCGCAACGTGCTCACTACAGAAAAAGCCGTTGAGGCATAAATAATATCAGCTGCGCAACGTGCTCACTACAGAAAAAGCAGTTGAGGCATAAATAATATCAGCTGCGCAACGTGCTCACTACAGAAAAAGCAGTTGAGGCATAAATAAAATCAGTTTTGCAAAGTGCTCACTCTAGAAGAAGCATAAGAAGGCACAAATAAGATCAGTTGCACAACGTGCTAATTCTAATAGAATCAGTTGATGCATAAAAAAAATCAGTTGCGCGACATGCTCACCATAAAAGAAGCAGTTGAGGCATAAACAATATCATTTGCGCCAGGTGCTCACTCCAAAAAAAGTTGGTGAGGCATAAATAAGATCCTTTGCACAAAGTGCCCACTCCAGAATAAGCCGTTGAGTCATAAATAAGATCAGATGCACTCTAGAAGAAGCCATTGACGCATAAATAAGAGCAGTTGAGCAACATGCTCACTATAGAAGAAGCAGTTGAGGCAAAAATAAGATCATTTGCGCAACCTGCTCACTCTAGAAGAAGCAGTTGAGACATAACTTAGATTACATGCGCAACGTGCTCACTCTATAAATGATCATATGCACGCCCCAACTGCTTCTTCTATAGTGAGCACGTTGCGCAAATGATCATATTTATGCCCCAACTGCTTCTTCTATAGTGAGCACGTTGTGCAAATGATCATATTTATGCCCCAACTGCTTCTTCTATAGTGAGCACGTTGCGCAAATGATCATATTTATGCCCAACTGCTTCTTCTATAGTGAGCACGTTGTGCAAATGATTATATTTATGCCCCAACTGCTTCTTCTATAAGTGAGCACGTTGCGCAAATGATCATATTTATGCCCCAACTGCTTCTTCTATAGTGAGCACGTTGCGCAAATGATCATATTTATGCCCCAACTGCTTCTTCTATAGTGAGCACGTTGTGCAAATGATCATATTTATGCCCCAACTGCGTCTTCTATGTTGAGCACGTTGCGCAAAAGATCATATTTATGCCCCGACTGCTTCTACTATAGTGAGCACGTTGCGCAAATGATATGTTTTTAGCCAACTGCTTCCTCTAGTACAGGTGTCAGGGTCTTAAACTTGGCTCGCTAACCTAACACATGTGAGACAGTACAAGTACAACGTGATTTGACTTGAGACTCAACGACACAACGTTCAATGGATTTATTTACAGATCATATACAGTATGATGATCACTACAAGATATACTTGATACTTCAATACACTTACATACACAATACAGCTCACAGTCTATCTCTCAAGATGTCCAGACACTCGACTTTCACGCACAGAAACCACACAACGCCTTTCTCTCATCATGCGTCCAGTCGAGTCCACGTCCCAGAGCTGTCTGCCTATAGCTCGCAACTTGCCTCCCACCTGAAGTGGCTTCACGAGGCATGCGTGCGTCTTGCGTCGTCCTTGCCTGACCGCTGGCCGTCTCGTCAGCCAGCAACCTTGCAGGCAGGTAACTGCTACTCGCCTGGCGGCGTAACGAAGTTACGGCATCCCTGCTGGGGACTAAGTCGCCTGGCGGGCGTAACGATGTCACTGCATCACTTCACTATTCTAGACTCTGACATGCTCCCCCCGGCAACTTCATGAAAGATGTCATCTTTCATGTCTAATATATGTACTTACTGGGTTAATATTTTAACCTTGTCAGAGTCAACCCTTCTGTTGTTATATACCTTGGTATCATAATACATGGAAATACACATCTGCCATAGAAACATATAAGAAATGGAAGTTGTATTCACCGACATGTGGTGTTCAACCTTTAACACTTGTCAGGTTTCATCCTCTCGATGGCTGATTACCTCAATTGCATTATTGACCCAGTCAGATCGGTAGTACCAGCTCCAAGCATCTACCTCGCAGCCTCCAAAAAAAAAAAACAAACGTAATAATATGGTTCTTGAAACAAAAACCATCTGGCTAGACCGAAATACGGTTTTTACATAAGTCGCATTAAACGCTCAAACCCTGACCTCATTTGGCCAGGGGCTCTTGTGTTGGTCTGCAATGTCGGTAACCCTCTGCCATGTCCAGTAGATGGCTTCCTGTTGTGTTAACAATCGGGCAACAACATGGCTATTTATATACAACACATTACAGTATACATTTCAAATTATGGCCCTTTGTGTAATGATGTAATAACAAATAACTGAAAGGGGAATAACTTGAAAATTTATGAAATATAATATTTTACAATAATTATTCTATTTCTTAGCGTCATTGCTTGATGTTCCTTCATACTAACGAAAAAAAGTCGGTAGTATGAATACATTAATCAAGATATGATTCTAAGATTACACTACATAAATATATAAATTCGTGTATTCAAACTTGTTGATTCCTAAAGATTTTAGAATCGTCATAGCTTTTTAAACTTCTATTTGTCGTCTGCTAATTTTGCTCTAAATTCCTAACTAATCCGGAAGTACACACGAACACTAAACAGCTGATGTTGAAACTTGTAGAACACACTTGTTCCGGTCTGACGTAGTTACGGAATGTACAATGTTCTAATCGTTCATGTGTTGGATGTTTCACTGTAAAACCTTCTGGATTTCGATTGACTGCAGTGGTGTAGCTGTCAATGTTCAGGTCACACTTTCACACACGGATTTAAAATATCACTGGAAAGTTCCACACGCAGATACCACAGTCAAATTGGATAGTTCGCTTACGGTAAGTTTTGAGCGAATGTGGCACTGTTGTTGTTTCGTAATATATACAATTAATAAAGTTCGCTTTCTACCACACAACTACACAATTATACACGACAATCACTACATTAATTAGTAAAATAAGAACACTATATATATTGGGAGTAATCCCTATCACATCACATTGTAGACGTTACACAGCTTTTTGTGAATGAAAAAAAAATATTCACTGATGGATGGCTGTGTTAATCTGAGTGTATTTTACACACTGCACTCAGACATTGGTGCTTACTGGGTCGGTCGGACAACGGGACAAAAGATCGGCAATCGTGTTGGTTCTGCCTGGGATATGTCGAACCTCGAAGCTGTAATCTTGGAGTTTAAGAGACCAGCGCGCTACCATCTGGTTTGAAGGTACACCTGAATTTATAAATCGCAACGGGCTGCTGTCAGATTCCACAATGAAATGGCGTCCTAGAAGGAATCTGGACAATTTAGTTATACCCACCACTAAAGCTAGGGCTTCCAACTGAGGTATTGACCAAGCCCGTTCTCTGGGTTTCAGTTTCCTGGAGACGAAGTACACAGGGTGAAGGATGTTATTATGCTCTTGCAACAAGACTGCTCCAATTGCCACGGAGCTCGCGTCTGTACGCAATCTGAAAGGTAAATGGAGATTGGGCAATTTCAGGATGGGATTGTGTAAGCTATTATCAGAAAAACAAGATAATACTTTACGGAATGCAAATTTTAGGCATTCATTGCTTACAATTTTCTCCGGTTTATCTTTTGTTAGTAAGTTAGTAAATACTTCGGTCAGTTCGGAAAAATCAGGAATGAACTGCCGGTAATAATTGACAAGTCCCAACAAACTTCTGACTTGCTTTTTCGTAGTCGGAAGTGAGAGTTTTAGTATCTTGGACACAATGTTATCGTCTGTCGTGACAAAGCCATTGGATATTTTGTACCCCAAGAAGGATATTTCCTGGTAGGCTATGTCTACTTTTGCAGGCTTTACCGTCAGTCCGTGCTGTCTAATACGTTCAAATGTCTGTTCTAATGTCTTTATGTGCTCTGTCATCGTCTCTGTGTGAACACAGATGTCGTCTATATAGCAAATTATGTTAGGTATATCTACTAGTAAAAGTCGTGTCATACGTACGAATGTGGCTGGGGCATTGACAAGGTCAAATGGAAGTTTGCACCATTCGTACAGTCCCCAAGGTGTGGCAAATGCTGTCAGATGTCTGCTCTGTTCGTCTATCGCTATTTGCCAGTATCCTTTAGTCATGTCTACCTTCGTAAAGAACCTAGCGTCTGTCAGTTCTGTCAGTAGATCGTCAGAGTTTGCCATTGGCTCCAAATCTAGAAGAGTTATCTTATTGAGCTTTCTATAGTCGACACAGAGTCTTATCGTGTTGTCCTTTTTGCGTACTATGACCATTGGAGATGAGAAGTCTGATTGGGATCGTCTTATGATGTTGTTTTTCTCTAAGTTGATGATCTCCTGATGTAATTGTTCTTTGTAATGTAATGGAATGGTGTATGGTCTGCATCTTATGGGTGTGTTTGACGTGAGTGTGATGTGATGCTGTACTAATTCTGTTTGTCCTGGGTTGTTAGAGAAGATGGTGTTGTACTGTTGTATTAGATGTTTGCAACTGTCTGTTTCTGCTTGAGTTAACTTTGGGTTGATTTTGATCTCCTTCAAGCAGTTTGTCGTGTCTAATGAAGGTGTTGGAATTTCGTCACTAGCCTCGTCATCTTCATGATCTATTATCACTGTACAAGCTGTTGTATCGTCTTGTTCGTTGTCTCTGTTGTAGTATGATCTTAGCATATTTATGTGGAATATTTTGTGTTTGTCTTTTATTTGGATCTCGTAGTCTACAGGTGAAATCTGTCTCGTCACTTTAAAAGGTCCCTGCCAAGAATCAGTCAATAAGTGTCTGTCACTAGGTAATAGAAGAAGAACGTCCTGTCCAGGTGTCAACGTTATTGTCCTGTTACATTTGTCAGCATACTGTCTATAAGTAGCACCAGATAATTTTAGTGCATTCTTTGCAATTATACAAGATTTGATGATTCTTTCACGCAATGATGTAACGTATACGTATGATGATATGGGTTTAAGTACTGGAGTGGAGTCAGTTAACATTTGATGATAAATAGTCAATGGGCCACGTGGTTTGGCACCATAGATAAGTTCAAAAGGAGAGAAACCGGTACTAGAATGTGGTACTTCGCGATAAGCAAAAAGAATAGCTGGTAGATATACATCCCAGTTATTGGGGTGCTCTTGCGTGACTTTTGCAAGCATGTGCTTTAAATCGCCGTTAAATTTTTCTATAATTCCACTAGAGTGAGGATGGTACGGGGAATTGAAACATTGCTTCACTCCCAACATTTTGGTGAAAGCTTGGGTAGATGCGGCGATAAACTGAGTGCCCCTATCTGATTGGATAGTGTCTGGAAATCCTATCCGAGAAAATATATGGAAGAAAACTTCCATTATATCATTGGCAGTTATGTTCTTTAGCGGAATAGCTTCCGGCCAGCGGCTACATTGATCAATGACAGTTAGAATATATTTATTCCCTCTAGTTGTTGTATGATTGAGAGGGCCCACTATGTCGACAGATAATTTCTCAAAAGGTCGACTGGCTAAGTCAGTAATTTGTAACTTTGCCTGTGGGTGTTTACCTTTTTTACCAGTTTTTGGCAGATGTCACAACTTCTGCAATATTGTTTAATGTCATTGCAAAATTTGGGCCAATGAAACTGTGTTAATAATCTTGATCTGGTCTTAGCGTATGCCATATGCCCTGCAAGAGGTATATCATGGGCAAGATGTAAGGCTTGCTTACGATAATTATTTGGCAAAACAGTTTGCTCTGTTGTGTTATCACCTCTGGTATAATACCTAGTGAGGATATCATTTTTCACAGCAAAATGTCATTTTGCATAAATTTCTTCTCACCTTTGGCTTTTGGCCGATCAGATTAAAATATTTTGACAATGAAGGGTCAGCTTTTGAGCTGTTACAAACGTTTCCTTCATGGTGTTAGTAGGTAGTGATACTGGGCTAAGCATTTGTATAGCCTCAGTTTGATTACTTTCATCTTGCACTCTAGCAGTAGATCTAGTTACTGCGTTCACACATTCAATGATATCAGATGGTGATGAAACAATGTTATCAATGATGTCATGAGATCTTAGTGCTACATTAGCTACCATACTTTCATTAGGTTGTGTAACATTATCAATGATGACATTTGATGGTGATGTTATGCTATCATCAATACACAGAGATGTTATGTCATGAGGTTTATCATTCACCTCTGGTAAATTTCCAATTATTATATCACACACTGGGTTTGTTAATGCAGCGCACTTTACTTTCCCAGTGAGGAAAGGTGTTTCAATATATGCCCATGCTAGTGGGTACTTTTCAATGTTGCCTGAGAATGTTCTGCATGTTACGTGCCTGCCTGTATAGTCTGTAGGCATTATGAACGTTCTCTTCAGACCAATAAGTGAGCTGCCCGTGTCCCGAAGGACTGTAGCAGACTTGCCATTCACATATCCGTGATGGACGTTTATCCTGCCTTTGGAATCTACTACCAAATTAGCTTCTTCATTGGCAATAGGAATGGAGTGGCCGCATGTTAAAATGCCATCTTCATAAAAGGTATTACAAACAGTACATTTATTTGCGTTAAACATGTCAAAAGCCTGTGCTGAGTTCACAGGATGTTTCTCTGGTTGTTCTTCATCTGACGATGAACTGTCAAACAAGGAGGCATTTGCTTTGTTGGTCATTTGCCTACCTTTACACTCATGGCGATAATGTCCGTACGCCTTACAGAGGAAACATTTACGCAAATTCCTGAAGGATCTACGTTCCTTATCTTGTCTGTTTACCATGTTTTGTAGATAAGTATGATATGCGGGGTTCTTGTCGCACATCTCACCTTGATGGTGTGAAATTTTACAATATTTACAGTGATTATACTTCTCAGATGTAGGTTTATGAGGTTTCTGCCTACTATAGGGTTTGTCATAGTTAGCCGCTGCTACAAAATTTATGTCAGTAGCTTCACTGGCAAAACAATGTTTGTTGGCTGTGTAATACGCCGAACCACGTCTCTAAATCTCATCTACACTAGTGCATTCATTTTCCTGCAAAAATTTTGAAAATGCTGATGGAATGGATGAAATGACTTTATCTCTAATGATCAGATCTTCTAATCTTTGATAATTTTTGTCAATTTTAGCTGCTGAAGTCCATTTGGTAAATATATCTCGGACTAAGCAGAGGTAATCAGAGAACGTTTGAGTCGGTTTTGGGCTCAACTTGCTGAATTGTTCTCTGTAACCTGCTTCATCTAACATAAAATGTGCCATAATCTTTGATTTCAGATAATGGTAATCTTTTCTGAGGTCTTTGGGGATGGTCTCAATGACTTTAAGAGGCTCCCCTGATAAACTCCTCATATAAACAATATTCCATTCAGACAGTGGAACTTGGTAATGTTCCATTAAAGTCTCAAAATTTTGGGTAAAGGCTGCAATGCAGTCACCCGAGGTATAATTACGTACAATACCTTGATATTTCTTGTACTGGTTTTCTTTCTCCAGTCTCTCAGATTTCTTAGACTCTTTGTTAATGGCAGTCTCAGTATCAAGTTGTTTCATCTTTAACTGTAACTCCAGTTCTTCTCTCTTACTCTGAGCTGCTATTTCTGCCTTCTTTAATTCTGTTTCTCGTTCCATTTCTGCTTTCTTCAGTTCAATATCTCTTTCAATCTCCGCTTGCCTTGTTTTTGCAGATAGTTCTGCTTCTGCTTGTTTGGCAGCTCTTTCAGCTGCTCTTTCTTCGCGCTCGTGGTATTCAGAGTATTTCTTCTCACTCCACTTCGTTAACTCATCACCTGTCAACTGTAATTTTAACCCCATATCGATGAAATCATTTAATGACGACATGATGGAAAATGCAAATGAAATTCCAGCCACACAAGTTGTTATAAGTGGTTAGTAAAGTAAACAATTTACAATTTTGTTCACTTGACAATATGTGGCTAAATTTGCATCCTTAAAGTATATGAAAAGAAAAATATACTCAAGTGCCCTGGGATGCGGTGAAGAACGGCTGGAAATCGGGCTAGGAACTGTAGGGTCGCTACTTCGAAAACACAAATGACCTCTATGCGCAAGGGTTTCAGATGGTACGGAAAAACTGCTTTGTTTTTGAAGGAAATAAATTAGCGTCTATTCGATGTGGTGTGCCTGCTTGTCACTAAGTATTGATTAGGTTTGTATGGCGTTGAGTATAATTGTAGGTCGTAATTTTGTCCGTCAACAATTTTTTTTTTTAAAAAACACAAGTCACGTTCTTTCCCAAAACTTTTTGCGTTCCACAACTCAATTCACAAAGACAATCTACATATATCTCAACACTCTACAACATTGATGACACATCACTTACATCAAGATGACATTCAGTAAGGACATAGACCTCAAGTTTACAAGATGGCGACAAGGTCACAATGGCGACAAGATCACAATGTCGACAAGGTCAAAACGGTGACAAGTTCAACAATCACAAATGTTTTACACGTTTACAAGATCAAACAATATGTATGCACTGTACGTTTACATTTAGTCTCCATGTTTAAACAATGTAGTAATATATCAAAATGAGCCTTCCACGATCACATTTACATGTACTATAAAGTTTGACAAAAATTCTAAGTTCACAAACTCTAGTTTTAAATGTTAATTACATAAACACGTTCATTTCAAAGCCGGACGAATGCCACCACGTCCACACATGTCAGGGTCTTAAACTTGGCTCGCTAACCTAACACATGTGAGACAGTACAAGTACAACGTGATTTGACTTGAGACTCAACGACACAACGTTCAATGGATTTATTTACAGATCATATACAGTACGATGATCACTACAAGATATACTTGATACTTCAATACACTTACATACACAATACAGCTCACAGTCTATCTCTCAAGATGTCCAGACACTCGACTTTCAGGCACAGAAACCACACAACGCCTTTCTCTCATCATGCGTCCAGTCGAGTCCACGTCCCAGAGCTGTCTGCCTATAGCTCGCAACTTGCCTCCCACCTGAAGTGGCTTCACGAGGCATGCGTGCGTCTTGCGTCGTCCTTGCCTGACCGCTGGCCGTCTCGTCAGCCAGCAACCTTGCAGGCAGGTAACTACTACTCGCCTGGCGGCGTAACGAAGTTACGGCATCCCTGCTGGGGACTAAGTCGCCTGGCGGGCGTAACGATGTCACTGCATCACTGCACTACTCTAGACTCTGACACAGAGGTCACCAAACATTTTTTCACGGCGGGCCGAATAACTGACAAAATGACGAGCGCGGGCCGGATACTCATTCTGTACAATATTTGCGCCGGTCTCCGTGGCGAAGGCCTTACGGACTGCGGTTCGTAATCCCGTATACCCACATTCGAAATACAACTGCGAGCGATATTTACGCTATGTTATGGGTGCCGGTCGTTCGAAAAGTAATGGTAAACTACTGAACGTAAACTTGACAAGACATCAACAATAGCAAACAATGCTTGTGTTGACAGCAAACGTTCTGTAAAGGACATAGATCCTGTTCTTTTGTATGGATGTGAAACTTGGACAATGTGCAGTCAAGTTGAAAAACATCTGATGGCTGCAGAAATGTGGTTTCTGAGGAAAATGCAAAGAATACCATGGACAGACAGAAAAACTAATGACCAAATACTACAGGAGACAAATGAAAATCGTAGACTGATTAGAGAAATTAGACGAAGAGAGTCAAAATTTTTTGGACATGTTATGCGAAGAAATGGATTGGAGAACTTAGTGACAGCTGGCAAGATCGAGGGGAACAGACCACAGAGGAAGACCGAGAGGAAAATACCTGGATGGCTTGGCCACATGGCATGGACGAGACAGGAACACTGAGCTGATCCACGATTCCGGTGATCGAGTGAAATGTCGAGTCATGACCGCCCACGCTTTCGGGCATGGCACATGATTGATTGATTGAAAGGATATACAGCTAACTTTAACAATAATTTTAAGCTAGAACGAAAGCTCTGGGGAAAAAAAGACAAAAAAACTAAGTTAATCATGGAAAGGGCGTGCAATGCACACAAACAAACAAACAAACAAACAAACACACAAACAAACAAACAAACAAACAAATAAAAAACAATCAACATATTTATATTTATTTACTAAAGAAAGTTGTCAAAGAAAGCTGCCACATATCAGTCACTGACACACAACAAACAAAGAAAGGCGACGGGAATTTTCCTAAAAGATGCACCGAATGGTACAATTATACAGTGCGCAGGGAAACTAAGGAGATGCGTCAGACGTCAACAAACAAGTTTACGCTGTGATACCGTCTTGGGAATCGGACGTGTGTGGGTATTCTGCCCAAAGTCAAAGTCGTGGAACGGATTGGATATTCATATGCAAGTGTAGCTCATATTCAAGTGGACGACAAGAGGAGTCAATTGCTGGGATCGAACAACCATGGACCTAGAAGCGAGATGAAGATACCTAGAAGATAAAGACACGGAACGAAGGAACACAGGAATGAAAAACAGAATGGGCGCTGAGGTGAAGGTTAGAGACATATGAGCATGACAATTCGAGCTGCTCCTAGTAGGTGCCGATCCTGTCTTAGGGACACCCTATAGAGACGAAGAATTGTGTCTTGCAACATTGTTGATACACCCAAATAAACAGGTGTTATAATAACTTGTCGTCAGAGCCGCATCTGTGAATTTCGTTGCCAACTTACTTTTGACGTTGAGTGTTTTCTTTACTCCGGAGACGAGCCAAACTTCAAACATACCTCGGGTCGACTTTAATAAGGGAGAGGGATCGTACTCCTAGGCAAAGGCGACGTTAGCAAAAAGATAAATACATCAGATCTATTGTGCACCTATCCGAATCTCAAAAACTAAGCAGCAAAAGAGGATAGTGAGTTTTGTGAAACTGACGTGTGGCTTTCAAAATACCATCAATGTTTGGTTTGGAATTGCTGCATCCAATCAAGAGGATTGCTTTCAAATGTTCATCAGTCAATCTCATTCGATGTGGTAACTCTCAGTTCCAACTCCCTTTGCTAAGTTCCTGCAACAAGCAGACATTGAATCTATAGAAAAGTTGGAAAAACGTGGTTCGGCGTATTTTTCCTCGAACCGTGATATATTTAAGTCATCTATCCATGATTCTAAAATTACAGCGTTTGCTAAGAACCAACCAAACAGATCTTCCTACCAAAAACCTTATCAAAAGAAAGATAAACCATACCAAAAGCCACCACAATGTGTGTACTGCCATTTATGTCACCCGCAATACTCGATGTGTGACAAAAGTCCATCATACCCTGCACATCTCGAGATGATGATAAAAAAGCAGGAAAACAAAAGGAGTGCATACAAACGTGCAGTCAAATGTTTTTTTTGTTCGTCTTATGGCCACTATAGCTCTAAATGTTTGGGTAGACAAAGACTGAGAGCCAGCAACGCTGTGCTGATTGACACATCTTCTGATAGTGCCAGTGAAACAGAGTGCGAGAATGAAAATGTATTACCATTCAATGAGTGCGAAAGTATGGCTATTGTTACAGATATATTAGACTTCGATAGATGCGCGACCTGTCATCAGCTCCGTACTGACGGTAAACTCAAATGTAGTAACATCATACCATTTTCTAATGAAGATGCAAATTCAGCTTTAGCCTCCAGAGGTAATTTAAAGTTCCACGATGCACTGGTCAATGAATATCCATGCCAATGTTTACTTGATAGTGGCAGTACTTTAATCGGGGTAAGAAGAGAACTAGTTAATCCAGAGGAGTATACGGGCAACTTTGTTAAATGCCGCACTTTTTCTGGTAATATTGAGAAATACCCGCTGGCAAAAGTCCGTATAAACACCCCGTTCCTTTCTGGCACATTTACGTGCGCTAGTTTACAAGACCCCTGTACTGACCTTATTTTAGGGTGCCTACCAGGGTTAAGACACTGCACTGATGACGAAATATTAGCCTGGAAACAAACCAACACGGCTAATGCAGTAACTAGGTCAGAGACACAAACACATCAGAGTGACCTACAAGATGAAATGTTACATTTAATAACACCTAGCGGTACTGGTGACAATACCACTCGACAAGAATTTATCGAGGCACAACGCGCCGACCCAATCATTGCACCTTATTTTAAATTATTAGGTGAGAAGGCCAAATTAACCAAAAATGCCTCCTGGCAGTTTAAACCCCACAATGGAATTCTCATGCGATATTACACCACCAATAACCATGAAATGCAGCAAACGGTGTTACCTTTGAAACACCGACAAAATGTGTTAAAGATTGCACACGAGTCACCGTTTGCGGAACATTTGGCTTATGACAAAACTAGAGCCAGAATTGTATTACATTTCTATTGGCCTAAGTTTTGTAACGATATTAAATCTTTTTGTCAGTCATGTACCATTTGCCAACATTTAGTGAGAAAGGGAAAGCATGTAACAGCGGAGGTCCAACCTTCTACATTGGCCTCTAGACCGTTTGAAAGTGTAGTGGTGGATATTATTGGACCCCTGAATCAGGTGTCGAACAAAGGAAACCTTAAACACCTTGAATCCAATCAAGAGGTGCTACTTTTATTACCAGATAAACACAATCTAGTATTAACTTCATGGCAAGGGCCATTCAAAGTGGTACGGAAGATATCAGATGTCGATTATGAAATATCGATAAACCAAAAATTAAAGATATTTCATATCAACATGCTGAAGCCTTACTTTGCACGACAAGAACCGATGACAGACGAACAGAATGCACCTACACCAAGCAACCCGACGACAGACGTACATAACGCAACTACACTAGTTAGGGCGACGGAAGACGACGACAGCGCATACACACCTAGTCAGGAAACAGAACACACAGGTAGTACAACTACAGTACTTAATCAGGTAGACGACGATGACATGGAACTACCAGTCCCGACAAGTAGACACAACTGCGACAATTGATAGTATACGGATAGAACCGAAACTCACAGACGAACAGAGACGACAAATAATAGGTTTAGTAACTGAATACAGAGACATTTTTTCCGACATTCCAGGTAGGACTGACAGGATAGAACACTACATCATTCTGACTGATAACACCCCTATCAAATCCGACCTTATTCCATCCCGTTAAGTTACAGGGAAAATCTCGACAAGGAACTCTTAAATCTTGAGTCGAGTGGAATAATCCAAAAGTCGCAGTCAGAATACTCTTTTCCTATTGTCCTTGTGAAGAAAACGAATTCCACAATTCGCCTCTGTGTCGATTATCGCAGGTTAAATAATGTCACCAAAGTCGACGCAGAGCCAATTCCATCATGCGAAGATCTTATTCTTAATATGTCAACCTCTCGAATTTTTTCTAAGCTTTACCTAACGAGGGGATAATGGCAAGTCCCGATGCACCCACTTTCCATCCATCTAACTGCATTCTCAACACCTCTAGGTCTTTATGAGTGGCGTTTCCTTCCTTTTGGCCTTCGTAATGCTCCAGCCACTTTTGTCCGCCTCACCAGGGACCTCCTCCATGGAGTAACGAATACTCAGACGTACACTGACGATATTTGTGTCCATACGGAAGACTGGACATCACACTTACAGAAACTGCGACACGTCTTCGATAGATTGAGATTATTCGGCCTTACTGTAATACCAACCAAGGTTGAGTTGGGGTTGGAAGAAATCGATTTCCTTGGCCATACAATCAGCAAAGGCCAACTTAAGACAGATGATAAAATTGTCACCAAAATTTTGAACTTAACTATGCCAACGACCAAGAAGCAGGTCAGAAGCTTGCTTGGTCTCGTGAATTATTATAATAAATTTATACCCAATTTAGCTGAGATCACCAGCGTTTTTTTCTAATGTTTTGAAAGTATCTGTGAAATTAAATGTACAAGATGCAAAGTTAATTGGTGCATTATCAAAATTAAAACATATATTCAGCGTTGTACCAATCTTGCGCTTGCCTAATCCCAATCTTACGTATTTTCTCCGTACAGACGCAAGTGCCATATCCATCGCTGGCGTTTTAGGACAGTTCTATGAGGGAATCTTTCACCCTATCATGTATGTAAGCCGCAAGATTTCCCCTGCTGAATCGAGGTATGGAGTCTCTGAGATAGAGGCTTTATCTGTCATCTATTGTATCCGTAAGCTACATAGATTCTTAGCGGGTACGCATTTTGTCATTGAAACTGACAATTCTCCGCTGACAGTGATGCAGTCTGGAGTCCACCGTAATAACAGGATCTACAGATGGTCGTTGATCCTGCAGAACTAGTCGTTTAAAGGGGAGCATGAACGTTTTAGCAGACACACTTAGCAGACCTTCTCAGATCGAGATACCTGAGGTACGAGAAGAGAGCGATCCGATATCCCCAAAGTCAGAGACACTGTAAATAACTAGTGCTCTATATGGTGAATACAGACACTATAGTGTTCGTACCATTGTGATTCGCCTGAACTTGCTTATTATTAACTGTGTCAGTACGAGTGAAAGTGAACAGACACATTCTGAGATGTCTACGCCACCACCATATATGCAACCTATGAGTAGAACGGTATTTCAACGTTAACCAGGATGAGTGCGTATAAATCAGACTTTGTCAATATGAACTCTAGTTTCAACGAGATTCAACAGAGGACGCTACTCCGACAACACACCTGGATGTAATCAGTTTCTTAGATAGAGTTAAAATGTATGTAATATGTATAATAACATGTTTTATAACAGTTGCATATAACATCATATTTTTCTTAGGTAGAGTAGAATGTAAAACCATCCGTATAATTTTATTAACAACATTCAATAGTTAAAACCCATTTAAACTTAGTTAGAAATTCATTTAGTTTAACCCTTACATTATATTTTTTTTTTCAACTTAGGAAACATTACTTTAGTTTATCATCATTCAAATACATTTGTGTTAGAGAATTAGTTAATTAAAACATTGCTTACAAATTAATTCCATCATTTAGAAATTTATACCATCCTATGTACTAACACACAATAAGGTAACTAACACATCCCCCCCATTTTGATCATTTAGTTAGATTAGTTCCCTTTGTGAGCGTAGCACAGTACACCAACTTAGAATAGATTAGCTATATCAATCATTACCCAAAGGATTGGTAGTGAACAATCCTCTTAATTATGTATATATTTGTACAAAAATGACAAGTGCAGAAATATAGCCAGTCATTTGGCTTGAAAACCCGTAGAAATTCAGCCAATTATTTAATGTAGATAGATATTGCTCACTCATTTCGATGTACAACCATATTTTAATGACAGAACGGTTATTTAAAAAAAAAAAAAACCTGTGTGAATGAATGAGGAATGAAAGATGTATGGATGAAGATGAGAGAATGAAATGAATACAGAGCAGTGAGACATGTTGCGGAAATTTTTTCGCCGCACGATACGATTTGTTGTAATTCGTCTGTGTCAATGTGTGTAAGACAATGTGTTGTTCAATTTTTTATCCGTGTAGTTGCCATACTTAAACAATAGAGATAGGAAACATAGTTTGAGCATCCTAAACCGGGAGAGTAGTCATAAATCAGCCTTACAAACTCGTTTGTGACTACAATAAACCGCTTTATGGCGCTCGAAAGAGTACATACACGTAAATTATAGACACATACACATATTGGTAAGTTAATTACACATTAGTTTAATATAAACACGCAACCAATCAGGAAAACTAACACATAAAGATGCATACATCATTATTTGCAAAAGGGAGATAATTACTATAAACAGGAGACACAACAAAATCTCGAAAACCTAAGTGTAACACTCAAATATTTCTTCACAAGCGGAAGCTAAAAAGGTGAACGCTAGCAC
>JACEFZ010009775.1:102500-172500 GCA_014155875.1 Cepaea nemoralis | reverse complement strand
GATCTCTATTTTGGGAGACATTGGCTACGGTCATCGACCAGTATGGTCACTGCTAGGAAGGAAAGCAATGGCAAACTACCTTCTTTACAGATGCCAAGATTATCATGTACTGCAGTCTTATCGATAATCAGAGAAACGGCGTAAATGGGTGGTCCATAGGAGCAGCCTCGCCCAGTAGGGGTATTCATGTGCACCAGGTGACTCCAGACCGTCATCAGGAGACTGAGTGCAAAAGAATATCAACATTGAAAGTAGGAACTTGGAATGTAAGAACTATGAGTAGGGATGGGAAATTTGATAACATTAAGAATGAAATGAGAAGATTAAATATTAACCTGTTAGGTGTACGTGAGACCAGATGGACAGGAATGGGCATTATGACATATTAGGAATATATAATAATCTATTCTGATGGAGAGAAACAACAGCGAGGAGTTGCAATTATAATGGATACAGAGAGAGAGAGAAAAATCGATCAAAGGATATTGGACTGTATCAGACAGAGTGATTCTGGTGAAGTTGAGTGGAAGACTTTTTGATGTCAACGTCATACAAGTTTATGCACCAACAGCAGACAGTAGTGATGACAGCATCAATGAATTTTATAGTGATTTAGAGAAAGCCTTAAAGAAATGCAAGAATTCTGAAGTAACTATCATAATGGGAGACTTGAATGCGCCAAGGTTAGAAATCAACAGGACGGATGCATAGTGGGCATGTATGGACTAGGGCAGGGGTCACCAAACTTTTCTTCTTCCTAGAACAGTGATGCCCTGCAAGTGCAGGCATTAAGAATAATGACACCAGTGCAGCTTGTAATCGTGAACGTTTATGCGCCAAATGGGAAGGTCGACGTGCGACAATGGCAGAGTTTGTTCGATATGGATGAAAGGCATATCATCTACTGTGGAGACTTCAATGCCAGAGGCAGTCAATGGGGGAATTGCATCACCAATAGACAGGGAGAAAATCTGGAGGACGCCCTGGCATCTGCTGCCCTAATCTGTCTGAATGATGGGAAGGTCACTAGAATGGCCACTCGACCAGGTGACTCTGACAGCATCATTGACTTGGCTCTGGTGTCGCCCACCATCGCAACCAAGGTGCCGGTGGGGCACACTGGGATACCTACACAGATTGGAAGACTTGAAAAGGTACAAAACGAAGCCATGCGCATCATTTTGGGCTGCACGAGAGACACCAGCTGTGTAGCAATGAGATACCTCCTTGACTTCCCGACAATGGAACACAGGATTAAGATCTGGAGAGCTCGTGCATACTTAAAAATAAGTGCAGATGAGCAGCACCCTCTGCATGACGCTATATTAAGAGAAAAGGGTGACAGGCTAAAGAGGGCAAATCATGGATGGGTCGGGCGGAAGATGTCGTCAGACAGGTCTGCAGTCTTACCAGTATCAACCCCGGCAAGGAATGGGTGCCGGTGCCTCCAGCTTTTAAGTGCACTTTCTCCTGCATTATCACACTCGACAGACGGTGCAGACAGCAGAACCCTGCCGCTGTCAATGCAGAGGTTAACACGCTCATCTATGAACACTCAGATAGCCCCGAAGTGCTCATCTATACAGATGGATCTGTGGTAAAGCAGCAGAGAAGTGCGTAGGCATTTACAGCCCGTTCAGCGGGCCGAACCGTTCAAGAATCCAGTGGTGCCCACTCTATGACCACGAGCAGCATGACGATGGAGGTGATGGCAGTTACACAGGCTTTCATATGGCTGGAGTCACAGCATTATACCAACGTGTGTGTACTAAGTGATTCAATGAGCATTATTTAGAAGGTCGAAGCTGGATCTGTACGTAGACAGTGGACTGAATCTCTGCGGAAGTCTGTTGTCCGTAAAGTCACCTTCATCTTCGTCCCGGGACATGCGGGAGTCGAGGGAAATGAACGAGCTGACAAACTGGCTGGCTCTGCACCCCCTGTAGATGGCCAGCCCATGGATCGTGCCGAGTTATTAACGTCCTTAAAGATATGGCGAGAACATAGGACTTTGACGTCAATGATTCCACATCGCTGTCCAGGATGAAAGACCTGGGAGTAAGAATCGGCACAGCCAGACGCGAGAGGTACATCGGGAAAACAAAGCGCCTCGTCAACCAACACATAACTGGCACTATTAGCCACCGGACGCTGATGCATATGCTGGGGGGAGGATCTGAGCACATATGGACATGTCCGGAGTGCAACGAAGATACCCCAACTGATAACTGATAACTGATAACTGATAACTTCTTCACGGCGGGCCGGATAACTGACAAAATGACTAGCGCGGGCCGGATAACTGACAAAATGACGAGCGCGGGCCGGATATTAGTTCTGTGCAATACTTGCGCTGGTCTCCGTGGCGAAGATTTTACGGACGCGGTTCGTAATCCCGTATACCAACGTTCGAAATACAGCTGCGAGCGATTTGGCAGCAGACAACGTTGCGCTGGTTTTTACGCTGTGTTATGGGTGCCGGTCGTTCGAAATAAACAATATAAAATGACACAAAGTAGTGCAGCCTTACATAACAGAGTTAAGACACATACAGAACGTTGCGGCGATTAGCCTTCATCAGCAAACAAAAACATTCACAAACACAACATACAGTCAAGGCGATCTCCTGTGACTACATCAGAAGGTGACGACAGGACGAGAAGAACAAAAGCATGGAAAAATGGAAGCAATGAAGAGAAAATGAGAATTGAAAAAAAATGTTAGTTGAAAAAAATGTTAGTTGAAGAAAATGTTTAATTGAAAAAAATGTTAATAGAGAAAACGTTCATACTCACCTCACCGTTCGGATCTATAAGTGACTAAGAAAATCTCCGATGTATTCTGATATCCGGTGCTAGGTGTTACAGTTCAGTGAGCACATGGAAGGAAGGGGGCGGGGTATGGGGTGTGCAAGATAGAAGGTGGTACTAACCAAAGCCCCATTGTGTTATTATAGGGGCGAGTCTTAAAGTCTGAGTGGGCTGATATGCGTGAACGCGCATACATACATAGACACACCTCAACAGACAAAATGCTAGTGTATGTAGGCATGTGCAAGGTATATGTAAGAGAGAGAGAGAGAGAGAGAGAGAGAGAGAGAGAGAGAGAGAGAGAGAGAGAGAGCGAGAGAGAGAAAGAGAGAGAGGAAAAAAGCCTGTGATATACCACCTGAGGTATGCGGAGTACGTCGGTCTACACGTACGACGTTTCACTCATACTAGTACCCTATGAAATAGTCAGTGTGGTTGAATTGTTATACAACATATTTAAGGATCTACTCGCCCAGTGCTTGAGTTATTGGGGCTGTATAAGATCCAACCACTGGTAATACACGTGAAGTAGGTAGGCACAGAGAAGCAAGATGTAAGGAGAGAACGAACGAACGAACGAACGAACGAACAAACTTTATTTTCAAAGGGTTAAGAATTGGGCACGCAGGCCCGTCTAACATTGTGCCCTTCTATCACTCTCTTTCATACATTATTTCATTCACAAATCATTCAAGGCTAACACAGAACAGCAACAATACAAAAGATATGCATTATAAAGGCATGGGATAAATGCAAACATCAAAACTACACGATACAGTAATATTAGTTAATGGTCTGACACTAGTTATTAGCCATGTGAAATATACTGGCCTACAAAAAGGGAATTGGCTGTTATACTAGGGTTTTGTTATTAATATTATTATCTCTATTATTAAGGGGGAAGGTAATCCGTATTGAGAAAGTGTTCGAATAATTTGCGATTATATGAATAGGGATTGGTGATGTCTTTGATTTCTTGTGGAAGATTGTTCCACAGCTGAGCTGCAGAGTACGTTAAGCTTGTTTTGTATAAGTCAATCCTAGACTTCGGAATGTGTAGTATATTTAAACGTTTAATGTGTCTAGCATTATATTTAAACAATGGCCAAAGGTAATTTGGGGCATTCCGATGCAGGATTTTGTGAATTAGTTTAGCTTTATTGAAAAGCAGGCGTTTGCGGAATGGTAGTAACTGAAGGCGTTTATACAGGCTAGGATTGTCAGATAAATGTTTGCTATAAATTAGACTCATGGCCCGTTTCTGGAGTGAGTAAAGTCGCTTGGTGTTTGAATTAGAGCAACCGTCCCAGATTGTAGAGCAGTAGTCAAAGTATGTCTGCATATGAGAAGTATAGAATAGTTTCCATGTGTCCTCATCAAGGAAGTTTTTAATTTTGGCGAGTTGGTAGAATTTTTTCGCTGTTTGTTTAAGTTTAATGAGCGCTTGAACGTGGGAATTAAAGGTTAGGTTTCTATCAATGATTAGGCCCAATGTTTTGTGTTCAATTACACTTTCTACTGTCATGTTATCGATGTGAAGTTGAAGTGATGTGTGTGAGCTTAGAGTTCGAAGCCTTTGTCTGGTTGTTAGAGAGAGAGAGAGAGAGAGAGAGAGAGAGAGAGAGAGAGAGAGAGAGAGAGAGAGAGAGAGAGAGAGAGAGAGAGAGAGAGTAAAAAATTAACTATACCATAAAATAAGAGAGGTTGGAAAACTGCCTGTGACATACCACATGAGGTATGCGGAGTGGGTAGGTCTACAAATATGAGGCTTCACTCATACTGTTCCCTAATAAATAGAGGCAGGCAGTATTGTTGATTGTTATACAACGTATTTGAGGATCAAACCATCCAGTGGTTGTGTTAAAATCAGACCACCAGCAACATAGTTGGAATAGGTAGGCATAGAGAAGCACGATGGAAGAGAGAGAGAGAGAGAGAGAGAGAGAGAGAGAGAGAGAGAGAGAGAGAGAGAGAGAGAGAGAGAGAGATTGGAAAAGAGCCTACGACACGCCACACATGACATAGGTAGGCACAGAGAAGCAAGGTTGTTGAGAGAGAGAGAGAGAGAGAGAGAGAGAGAGAGAGAGAGAGAGAGAGAGAGAGAGAGATGGGCAGAGAGAGAGGGTTGGTGTAAGATTATTGAGAGAGGGAGAGAACGAACGAACGAACGAACGAACGAACAAACTTTATTTTCAAAGGGTTAAGAATTGGGCACGCAGGCCCGTCTAACATTCTGCCATTCTATCACTCTCTTTCATACATTATTTCATTCACACATCATTCAAGGCTAACAGAGAACAGCAACAATAAAAAAGATATGCATTATAAAGGCATGGGCAAAATGCGAACATCAAAACTACACGACACAGTAAAATTAGATAATGGTCTGACACTTGTTATTAGCCATGTGGAATATACTGGCCTACCAAAAGGGGACTGGCTGTTATACTAGGGTTTTGTTATTATTATTATTATCTCTATTATTAAGGGGGAAGATAATCCGTACTGAGATAGTGTTCGAGTAATTTGCGATTATATGAATAGGGATTGGTGATGTCTTTGATTTCTTGTGGAAGATTGTTCCACAGCTGAGCGGCAGAGTACGTTAAGCTTGTTTTGTATAAGTCAATCCTAGGCTTCGGAATGTGTAATATATTTAAACGTTTACTGTGTCTAGCATTATATTTAAACAATGGCCAAAGGTAATTTGGGGCATTCCGATGCAGGATTTTGTGAATTAGTTTAGCTTTATTGAAAAGCAGGCGTTTGCGGAGTGGTAGTAACTGAAGGCGTTTATACAGGCTAGGATTGTCAGATAAATGTTTGTTATAAAGTAGACTCATGGCCCGTTTCTGGAGTGAGTAGAGTCGCTTGGTGTTTGAATTAGAACAACCGTCCCAGATTGTAGAGCAGTAGTCAAAGTGTGTCTGTATATGAGAAGTATAGAATAGTTTCCTTGTGTCCTCATCAAGGAAGTTTTTAATTTTGGCGAGTTGGTAGAATTTTTTCGCTGTTTGTTTAATAAGCGCTTGAACGTGGGAATTAAAGGTTAGGTTTCTATCAATGATTATGCCTAATGTTTTGTGCTCAATTACACTTTCTACTGGCATGTTATCGATGTGAAGTTGAAGTGATGTGTGTGAGCTTAGAGTTTGAAGTCTTTGTCTGGTTGTTAGTAACATTGATTTTGTTTTAGTGATGTTAATTTGCATACGGTTTGAATAGCTCCACCTAACCACATTAGTTAATTCTTGTTGTAAAGACGACTCCAATAAAATACAGTTTTCAGCATTTGTGTACACTGTACAGTCGTCTGCAAGTAGATCGCAGGACGACGAAAGATGTAAAGGTAGATCGTTAATATATATGGCAAACAATAGAGGGCCAAGAATAGAGCCTTGCGGTACTCCAATATTGAAGGTAGTGGTATGAGACAGACATTTATTATGTGATACTACTTGCTTTCTGTTTGATAGAAAAGATGATATTAGAGTGACTACATTAGGGCCAATTTTCATTGTCTGAAGTTTTTTAATTAAAATAACATGGTCTATCATATCAAATGCTTTCTTGAAATCAATAAACACAGTTCCACATAGACTGTTGTTGTTTATATTCTGGTGCCAATTTTCTATCATGTTTGTTAGAGCCGTACGGCAAGAATATTTTGGTCGAAATCCTGATTGGTTGTCAACAATAAGCTTGTTGCGAACTAAATACTGTAATGTTACTTTATGGATGTGTTTTTCTAGTGGCTTAGATAGTGATGATAGTAAGGAAATGGGTCTGTAATTGTTCGGGAGATCATTGTCCAATGAACCAGATTTAAGAAGAGGGTACACTTTAGCGATTTTGAGAGCTGATGGAAAGTGGCCTTTGGTGAGACACTGATTATATACATAGGTTAGTGATATACAGATCACTGGCGCAGCACAACGGAGAATCCGGTTGCTGATTCCATCTAACCCAGATGAGGTTGTGTTTTTTAGGTTACTGAGGTAAGTGAATACCTCAGTGATTGTCATAAGCGGTATGTCGGAAAGAATATCGCCGGAGCATCTATTCTCGCAAAACGATGATAGTAAAGATAAGTTGCAAGGAGAATTAGGTATTGAAGCCTTCAACTGGTCTATGTCAGTTTGAAAAAAATTACTGAATTGGTCGCATGTAATATGATTTGATGGTAAAGAATTTCGGAGGTTACACTTGTTTGTCAAGGTGTTAATTGCCTTCCATATATCCTTACTATTTGTTTTATCCATTACTAAGTTCTTAAAGTAATTTTTCTTTTCCCGTCGTATGGTATATTGAACTTTGTTTCTAAGAGTACGGTATGCGCTGAGATCCCGCTTTTTATGTGCTTTATCCCTGTCTCTCATAATTTGAAGTATTTCCTGGGTGATCCAAGGTGGCTTGACGTGGTGTTTTACTCGAACTTCCTTGATTGGCACATGTCTATCAAAAACATCAATAAATGTTTTCATCCAGAATTCCAGAGCATCATTCGGGTCAGGAAGCTGACAAACATTGTCTAGAGGTGAACTGAGCAAGTCCTGTAAAAATGCGTTTTGGTTGAAATGTTTGTAACTTCTATATTTTACACTTATGTGTTTATGTTTAGGAGTTTTAATTCCTTGTTTAGACCAGGTGCAGCATATTGGGTAGTGATCGCTCATTGCACAATTGGGTACAGCGCATTCTATGATGTTGTCTGAGCAAGTTACATAAATGTGATCTATGACTGTTGAAGATGACTTTGTTACTCTAGTAGCCTGTTGTACTATTTGTTGGAAATTGTATGATGCAATTATATTTCCCCCATATTATGTTAGATTTGTTGGTGTCAATGTTAAAGTCTCCGAGTAGTATAATTTCCTTCCCGGAAGCGAAAACCACATCCATCATGGTAGTGAAGTTTTTCGTACCAGACGTGTCCAGCACTGGGATTTCGATAGAGGTAGCCAATTATCAGGGGTGTGCGGTTTTGAAGTTTTAGCTCTAACCACATACATTCTATTTCGCAAGTTTCAAAGTATAGCCTACGGTGAGCATTTAGTAAATTAGAAACATAGGTTACTATGCCTGTCTCTTGTTTCCTACAGGGATCCCTTCTAAAAACTTTGTACCCTTTAATAGATATGTCCTCATCTGAAATGTTATCATTAAGTCTACTTTCACTAAGGCCGAATAAATGAAAATTTTGATTAAGAATAGAAGATACCTCTGGTAGCTTGTTAAATAAGCTGCAAATGTTTAAGTGTCCAAGGCGTATTCCTGACTTATTGAGCCAGTGTTGCCACTTCTCAGACATTTCATCCATGAAGAAAGTGTAAATTAGTCAAAGTTAGGCAAAAATACAAGATCATAAAAAAAAATCACAATTACATTAACTTACAAAATATCAGTAATACAAATAGATATGTAAATGACAATATTATAACGATATAACTAATTAGACCAACGAATATAATGCAAACACGGAACAAAACGAAGTAAAGAATATACAACAAATAATTAACCTGAAAAGAAAAAAAAACTACTTCACAAGCTAAGTAACCAACTTTTATCCAAAAGAATTAATAAATGACCGTACAAGTCAATGTCTCTGTTTAAAGCGGAGTATCCCACACGGGAAATAAAACGTTAAACAGTAAGCAGAAGGAAGAACAGTGAAGACCCCCTCACTCACAGTAAAAACACAATGAAAAGTATTATAAAAGCTATACAGCTAAGTACTATCCATTAATATAAAGTCAAAACAAGTTAATGTTTGTAGTTGCTTATAACCTAATACGTTACTAGACCAAGTAGTAACCAAATATGCAGATAAACGTTTAAGGAGAGGCTCTTTCTTGTACCGAGATCCGGTGTAGCTTTGTGCTAAGTTGCTAGTAAATACCAGGTTGTGTTGGTTGTTGGTATAGCGACATTATAAGTGCTTGACGAAGTGTAGCTGGGCTATACCGTGTGAGGTGCAACCATTCTGGGTTACAATGAACTGGGTACTGATGATGTCTCATGGGTATGTAATGACTACCAACTAGAGCCTCTGGTTGGTGGCTAACAGGAGGTTGTGGTGGCACATCGTTGTTGCTGAGAGTTGGTTCCTTTCTGGGGAGAATAGGAAAAATATCTTCGTAATTATTACCCTCCTGTGTGAAAGTATTTAACGGACTTGGTGTAGTGGTAGTGTCCCGTCTGGCTTGGATTTCAGGTGCAGTGGTTATGAGTGGTCTGCAAACTTCTGTCCTATTTGTACTTGATGTGACGGGAGTATGTCGTCTGGCTTGAGTTTCAGGAGTAGCTAAAAGTGTCCGGCGCGATCCCGTATTGGATGTATGGTATGTCCGTTCAGGATATTTGATATTCTTGGCGAGAAAACTGGTGCCCAATGTAGACAAATGTATTTTATCCTTATAAAGACTCTTTTTTGGTGCACCAGCCTGTGAAGTGAATGATGCTGTGTTGTTGATGAATTGTATCATGTTTTGAGAACAGAACTTCTGCAAAATGTTGTTATTTATGTCAGCTAGACGGCGCTGCTGTCCATAACTTGGTGATATGATGGAGGAGAAGAAAATGGATGAGTTAGGAAAAGTGTGACGTAATCCGTTCAAGAGTGCCAGTAGTTGAGACCCTGTGATTTGTTGGTTGTTCATGGTGTCGGTGATACCAATATGTACGCTTGCCCTTCTAACGCTATGATTAACAGCCAACCTGCTAATCTTGTCTGTTAGCCGGTCTACACCAGCCCCAGGCAGTGGGATTATTGAAACAATGTCTGTGTCTGACGTGGCCATTCTGTCGCTGTATAAACCTTTCATTAAGGAATCGCCTAGTATAATATGTGTACAGTCAGGTCGTGCTGTCTGTACATGTTGGTTTTTAGCACGTCTCGCCCGTTGTTTCATCCATTTCCGATTATCAGCAGTCTTTGTGTCTCCGTGTGGTTCTCTCGATGTATCTTGTAGGCTTGTCTTGCCCGTTGGCAGCATGTTAGAGCACTGTAGGTTTTCTGGTGACTTTTCTTGAAGTACTTCGAACCTATTGCTTATTTTGACGTCAATGGGGTAGACTGCTTGTTGTTGTTTATCTTCGTCTGCGCATTGAGGTATTTGTTGTTGTTTATCTTCCTCTGCGCATTGAGGTGTTTTCATAGCGCTTATCTGTTCTGGGTGGGATTGAGCTTCCACTAAGATTTCCTAAGGATGAAGCGTTGCTTGGGAATTACATGCTTCTTCGGTTTGGTTGGTAGAGGACACATTCTGTAAGATTTGAACTGTATTTCTCAGCAGCAAATTTTCATCCCGCAGGAGTGCGACTTCTGTCTTGAGAGCATTGTAATCACTGCTTATCTTGTTGTTTGCTTCAATGTTGGTTGAAACAGTGACAATGAGCGCCTTTAGTGATTGTTCTAGTTCCTCAATGCGCTGTTTACAGTCGCACGAATGTCCATTGATAGTTAAGATGCTATTGTTATCTGAGGCAGGTACTTCTTCAACAATGTCAACATTGGGTTCTATGTTGTTTTGGATACGCTCCATTGGGTATTCAATGGCCAAGAGCACTGGCGGGTTGGCAGGCCTCGTGTTGATGTTGTCATGTACACTCATCGTATGAGTTAATTGACGAACATTGTTAGCTGGTGTGCTGTCGACAGCTGTAGTTGTGGGCTGCGTAGATTCGGTGAATGCCTGTGTCGAGTTTTCAAGTTCAACAAAATCTACTTTTAGCCAGGAATTAATGTTTTCATTACTGCCCTGTGTCATGAGTTTATTTTTACTGTGGTACAAATGTATCGTAATCACTGGCGTCGTAATCAGATCCTCAACGTGGGCCCCGTGCTTATCTTGCCTGTGTTCAATTAGTTCAAGCCTGTAGTAGTTGAGTAGGCAAGTTCGGAATGCCTCATAATGGAGTGTGTTGTTGAAGGAAACAGTAACACACTGTCCTGAGTTGGTGTGTTTGACGACTAGGCCGTTGGGATTTATGCACTTGGATAGCTTATTCTTCACGGCCCTGTCTTTGTTTAGTGTGTAAGTTTTATTGACAGCCGATCGTAAACTTGAGCGAGTCCTTTCACCATTCACTTCCAATACGGAGCACTCTCCTTCCCCTGACATTATTGCATAATATTACGACTAACTAAACTTGAAGAACGCAGCAATCGCATTGTTATCTAGCCACGCAGCGGGCAATTTGAGGTCCCGTGGTTGTATCTGACACACCTCGTGCACTTGATTGGTTAAAATTTAATAGTGTTCAACTATCACTCGAAATGAATATTAGATATAACACACATTTTTGCGATAATAAACACTTGTATTAATCTAAAAACTATTTCACCACATCCTCAGAATCACAACGAGCACATTGATATAAAAATCCATGATAGGTGATTCAGCTTGCAGTAATAATAATCCGAGAAGTAAGAGATACGAAAACACGTCTTCACTCTCCGGAGACACGTTGATGAACAGAGTGGGGAGGGGAGGGGAAATGACTGCGATTAGATGAAACTATGTTGGGTGTTGAGGCCGTGTGGTTTTAGGCACCCCATAGTGAATATGAGCCGGTTTTCTGTATTCTTGCGATGTTGAGCACCATAGGAGCAGGACTGGGTGACAGTGACCTGGGCATCGGAAGCACCTTGATGGGTTGGGCTGTTGAAGTGCAGTGGAGACAGGCTTGGGGGCGTTGGTGTTGAGGTCCATCAGATGTTGGTGGAATCTGTCGGTTAGCATGAGGCCCGTCCTCCCAATATACTTCATATCACACCGTTTGCATATTATGGCGTAAATGATGTTGCGATCTGGTGGAGGAAAATTCTTCTGTGATACGTAAACTGCCTTTAGGGAATCGCACCACTGAAGGTGTGGATCACATATGGGCAGGTCTTGCAACGAGATCTCAGGCAAGCCTTAGTACCTAATTGTGATGGTGGAGGTGGAGATCCCTGTACTCTATTATGGACGAGTACATCTTTGAGGTTGCGGTCACGTCTGTAGGCCACTAGTGGTTTCTCTGAAAATATCGCGCTGGTAGTAGTGTCAGCTTGAAGGATAGACAGATGTCGAAAGAGGATATTTTTGACTGAAATATTGTGCGGATGGTAGGTAGAGAAAGTACCGGTCGAAGGTTTTTTGGTTTGGGTGCAGAGGTGAGAGCCTCTGCGCGGCTAATGGGTTAGAACCCGGCGGAAGGCTGATGATAGGACATGATCAGGATAGCCACGAAGCCTGAAGAAGTCCAACATTTCCTGAGCCCTGTGGCGAAAATCCTCATCATCTTGGCATAGTCGTCGAAGGCGCAGAAGTTGAGAATAAGTAATTGCGCCTTTACAGGACGGAGGGTGAGAGGAGGTGTAGAGTAGAAAGGCGTGAGAGTCAGTCGGTTTGTAGTAGACCGTCGTGGAGAGACCATGGGTTCCAATGGAAACAGTAAGGTCTAAGAAGTTGACAGACGTTGAGGAAATATGGGAAGTGAGTTTGATAGTAGGTTGAAAGTTGGAGAAGAAGTCTATGAATGTTTCGAGATCCGCCAGTGGCATACAGGTGACACCAACACCATCATCGATGTATCGCCTGTATAGTTCAGGGATTCTACCGTTGTAGAGTTGCCATATCTGGTGCTCAAGGTGGCCCATAAAAAGGCATGCATAGCTAGGGCCCAATTTAGTACCCATTGCAACCCCGCTGATCTGATTGAAGTACTGGCCGTTAAACTCAAATGAGTTGAGAGTTAGGACCAGTTCAGCCAGGCGCAGAATAGGATCCGTGGCAATAGTAGGGTTGGGGCGCCTGTCCAGGAAGAACTTTAAAGCTGAGAGACCATCATTGTGTGGGATAGAAGTGTACAGTGAGGCCACATCAAGGGTGAAGATGTGATACTGGTTGTCAGAAGTGAATGTAATAGATTCAAACGTCGCTATCGCGTGGTTGGTGTCTTTCAAATATGATGGGAGGTCACCAACTAGCGGTTGAAAAATTATGTCTAGGAACCCAGATATGTGTTCAGTAGGGCATGCACAGGCTGGTACGGTCGGTCTGCCCGGATTGTTCAGTTTGTGTGTTTTAGGCAGCATACAAAACATCGATCTGCCCAAACAGCTGTCTGGCATATTTAAAGACTTGGCTGCTGGGGGAAGAAGCCCTTGTTGGATCAGCGTATAAGTGGCCAGTTTGACCTGGTGGTTATTGTCGACCGTGCCATCTATAGGGCGTGGTTGGTAGAAAGACCCATCACTGAGTTGTTTGTGTCCTTCTGCAATGTAATGATCCTTCCGCCAAACCACGACTGCTCCCCCATTGTCGGCGGGTTTAATGATGATGTCGTCCCGACGTTGAAGCTGGGTCAGCGCTGACCTTTCATCTGAAGTGAGGTTCGAACGTCTGAGTGGTGGTAGCCGCAGTTTCTGAATGTCAAAAAGCGTCTTCTCGATGAATAGATCTAATGCTTTTGAAGATCCAGGGTTGGGTGTCCACGAAGAATTAGCTTTTGAAAATCCAGAAAAGTCATCAGCTGGGGTTGAAGGGGTAGAAGTGGCGGCGTAGTTAGTCTGGGTGCTGAAGAAATATTGCAGTCGGAGAGTACGGTGAAATCGGTGCACATCATGTAGTGCTGTGTAACGGTCGGCGGATGGTCGTAAGGGAATGAAACGAAGGCACTTGTTCAAGACCGCCCTCTCAAAGTCTGACAAAGGATGATCAGGAGGGATACAGACTACACGATTGTCGGGCCTATTGTCAACTGGTTTGGTAGAAGGGGGAGTGGGGGGCGAGCGGGTGCGAAGATCTGCCAATTTGGCGTGTTTAGCCACAGATAGAGGTTTGTATAGTGTAGAGTCTCGATGGAAGATAAGAGGTGGATCTAAATAAACACAGAAAAGATAGCTGGTAATGGCTACGATTCAGTGAATAAATATAACACCCGACGGCAACATATAACGGTTAACCGAGGAAAATAGTACAATTAGTTGCAGTTGTAAACATAGAAAAATATGAATACAATTTGGTTGAAATGCGGTAAAGCTGTGAAAGTGTAAACAATATAAAATGACACAAAGTAGTGCAGCTTTACATAACAGAGTTAAGACACATACAGGACGTTGCGGCGATAACCTTCATCAGCAAACAAACATATTCACAAACACAACATACAGTCAAGGAGATCTCCTGTGACTACATCAGAAGTCGACGACAGGACGAGAAGAACAAAAGCATGGAAAAATGGAAGCAATGAAGAGAAAATGAGAATTGAAAAAAAAAATGTTAGTTGAAAAAAAAAAAAAATGTTAGTTGAAGACAATGTTTAATTGAAAAAAATGTTAATAGAGAAAACGTTCATACTCACCTCACCGTTCGGATCTATAAGTGACTAAGAAAATCTCCGATGTATTCTGATATCCGGTGCTGGATGTTACGGTTCAGTGAGCACATGGAAAGAAGGGGGCGGGGTATGGGGCGCGCAAGATAGAAGGTGGTACTAACCAAAACCCCATTGTGTTATTATAGGGGCGAGTCTTAAAGTCTGAGTGGGCTGATATGCGTGAACGCGCATACATACATAGACACACCTCAACAGACAAAATGCTAGTGTATGTAGGCATGTGCAAGGTATATGTAAGAGAGAGAGAGAGAGAGAGAGAGAGAGAGAGAGAGAGAGAGAGAGAGAGAAGAGAGAGCGAGAGAGAGAGAGAGAGAGAGAGAGAGAGAGAGAGAGAGAGAGAGAGAGAGAGCGAGAGAGAGAGAGAGAGAGAGAGAGGGAGAGAAAGAGAGAGAGGAAAAAAGCCTGTGATATACCACCTGAGGTATGCGGAGTACGTCGGTCTACACGTACGACGTTTCACTCATATTGTACCCTATGAAATAGTCAGTGTGGTTGAATTGTTATACAACATACTTAAGGATCTACTCGCCCAGTGCTTGAGTTATTGGGGCTGTATAAGATCCAACCACTGGTAATACACGTGAAGTAGGTAGGCACAGAGAAGCAAGATGTAAGGGGAAAGAGAGAGAGAGAGAGAGAGAGAGAGAGAGAGAGAGAGAGAGAGAGAGAGAGAGAGAGAGAGAGAGGTTGGAAAGCTGTCTGCGACATACCGCATGAGGAATGCGGATGGGTCGGTCTACACATACGAGGCTTCACTCATACTGTTCCGATATAAACTAGAGCCAGTAAGGTTGATTGTTATACAACGTATTAAAAAATCAAAATCGCCCAGTGCTTGTTTTATAGGGGCTGCATAAGACCGAACTACTGGTAATATACATGGTGTGGGTATGATCATTTGCGCCACGTGCTCACTATAGAAAAAGCAGTTGGGACATAAATATGATCATTTGCGTCACGTGCTCACTATAGAAAAGGCAGTCGAGACATAAATATGATCATTTGCGCCACTTGCTAACTATGGAAAAAGCAGTTGGACCATAAATATGATCGTTTGCGCAACGTTTTCACTCTATAAAAGGCATTCGGGACATAAATATGAGCATTTGCGCTACGTGCTCACTATAGAAAAAGCAGTTCGGAAAAAAATATGATCATTTGCGCAACGTGCTCACTATAGAAAATCAGTTGGGACATAAATGTAATCATTTGCGCAACGTGCTCACTATAGAAAATCAGTTGGGACATAAATGTAATCATTTGCGCAACGTGCTCACTCTATAAGAGGCAGTCGAGACATAAATATGATCATTTGCGCCACGTGCTCACTATAGAAAAAGCAGTTGGGACATTGTCATGGAGCTGGTTATGTATAGAGAGAAGTAGGACAAAGACGGATGAAAGGAAAGGACAGAGACAGGACATAGATAAGCACCTTTACAAGAGGATAGATAGAGTAAGACAGTATAAGGAGATAGAACTCCAAACAGCTCTAAGACAGGACCTAGATAGGACACGCACGTGTCATAGCTAGGACATAACGGGATTAACTCCCGAGGTAGGACAGAGTACGTTAACCACGGGGACTACCCGTAACCAGACTGAACAATAGTACAGCTGAAAGTTAACGAGGACTGGATTCTGGACTACGTGACAAGTGACTCAGCACGCCGTGCGGCTGACCACACACTAGAACTGAGGACCAGTAGCTGAACCAGACCTGTGAATTCAGGCAGACCGGAGCCGACAGTTAGAGCGACAAGACCTGTGTGTTTACTCTCGCCATCTGTGTAGTTTAGAAATGGCGCAGTTATACGTAGCGAGTGTAAAGAATGTGTTTGAGTATTGAATGCCATTTGTGTATGCACGAGAAACGAGCTGTATATTATGTAGAATAAACCTTATTCATTATATACTATTCGTACGAAACGGGTTTGTGATCGTGAGGTATGAATTACGTGACCAGCATGAATTTGTAAATTCAGGTTGTTGACAGACATAAATATGATCATTTGCGCCACGTGCTCACTATAGAAAAAGCAGTTGGATCATATATATGATCATTTGCACAACGTGCTCACTCTATAAGAGGCAGTCGGGAAATAAATATGATCATTTGCGCCACGTGCTCACTATAGAAAAAGCAATTGGGTCATAAATATGATCATTTCCGCCACGTGCTTACTATAGAAAAAGCAGTTCGGACATAAAAATGATCATTTGCGCAACGTGCTCACTCTAGAATATCAGTTGGGACATAAATATGATCATTTGCGCAACGTGCTCACTATAGAAGAAGCTGTTGGACCATAAATATGATCATTTGCGCAACGTGCTTACTCTATAAGAGGCAGTCGGCACATAAATATGATCATTTCCGCCACGTGCTCACTATAGAAAAAGCAGTTGGGACATAAATATGATCATTTGCGCCACGTGCTCACCATAGAAAAGGCAGTCGGGGCATAAATATGATTATTTGCGCCACGTGCTCACTACAGAAAAAGCAGTTAGACCATAAATATGATCATTTGCGCAACGTGCTTACTCTATAAGAGGCAGTCGGCACATAAATATGATTATTTGCGCAACGTACTCACTATAGAAAAAGCAATTGGGACATAAATATGATCATTTGCGTCACGTGCTCACTATAGAAACAGCACTATAGGAAAAGCAGTTGGGACATAAATATGATCATTTGCGCAACGTGCTCACTCTATAAGAGGCAGCTGGGACATAAATATGATCATTTGCGCAACGTGCTCACTATAAAAAGAGCAGTTGGGACATAAATATGATCATTTGCGCCACGTGCTCACTATAGAAAAAGCAGTTGGGACAAAAATATGATCATTTGCGCCATGTGCTCAGCCTATAAGACGCAGCTTGGACATAAATATGATCATTTGCGCCACGAGCTCACTATAGAAAAAGTATTTGCGGCATAAATATGATCCTTTGCGCCACGTGCTCACTATAGAAAAAGTATTTGCGGCATAAATATGATCATTTGCGCCACGAGCTCACTATAGAAAAAGTATTTGCGGCATAAATATGATCATTTGCGCCACGTGCTCACTATAGAATAAGCAGTTGGGGCATAAATATGATCAATTGCACAACATGCTCACTACAGAAAAAGCATTTTTGGCATAAATATGATCATTTGCGCAACGTGCTAA
This sequence comes from Cepaea nemoralis, assembly GCA_014155875.1. Taxonomy (NCBI): domain Eukaryota; kingdom Metazoa; phylum Mollusca; class Gastropoda; order Stylommatophora; family Helicidae; genus Cepaea; species Cepaea nemoralis. The sequence goes on along the minus strand of JACEFZ010009775.1, from coordinate 155,117 downwards.
CTATATAAAAAGCAGTTGGGACATAAATATGATCATTTGCGCAACGTGCTCACTATAGAAAAAGAAGTTGGGACATAAATATGATCATTTGCGCAACGTACTCACTCTATAAAAGGCAGCTGGGACATAAATATGATCATTTGTGCCACGTGCTCACAATAGAATAAGCAGTTGGGGCATAAATATGATTATTTGCGCAATGTGCTCACTATAGAAAAAGCAGTTGGGACATAAATATGATAAATTGCACAACATGCTCACTATAGAAAAAGCATTTTTTTGCATAAATATAATCATTTACGCCAAGTGCTCACAATAGAAAAAAACAGTTTTGGCATACGTATGATCATTGGCGCAACGTGCTTACTATATAAAAAGCAGTTGGGCCATAAATATGGTAATTTGCGCAGCGTTGTCACTCTATATGAGGCAGTTGGGACATAAATATGATCAATTGCGACACGTGCTGACTGTAGCAAAAGCAATAGGGACATATATATGATCATTTGCACAACGTGCTCACTAAAGAAAAAGCAGTTGGGACATAAATATAATCATTTGCGCAACGTGCTCACTATAGAAACGGCAGTTGGGACATAAATATGATCATTTGCGCAACGTGCTCACTATAGAAAAAGCAGTTGGGGCATAAATATGATCATTTGCGCCACGTGCTCATCATAGAAAAGGCAGTTGGGGCATAAATATGATTATTTGCGCCACGTGCTCACTACAGAAAAAGCAGTTAGACCATAAATGTGATCATTTGCGCAACGTGCTTACTCTATTAGAGGCAGTCGGCACATAAATATGATTATTTGCGCAACGTACTCACTATAGAAAAAGCAATTGGGACATAACTATGATCATTTGCGTCACGTGCTCACTATAGAAACAGCACTATAGGAAAAGCAGTTGGGACATAAATATGATCATGTGTGCAACGTGCTCACTCTATAAGAGGCAGCTGGGACATAAATATGATCATTTGCGCAACGTGCTCACTATAGAAAAAGCAGTTGGGACAAAAATATGATCATTTGCGCCATGTGCTCACTTTAGAAACAGCACTATAGGAAAAGCAGTTGGGACATAAATATGATCATTTGCGCAACGTGCTCACTATAAAAAGAGCAGTTGGGACATAAATATGATCATTTGCGCCACGTGCTCACTATAGAAAAAGTATTTGCGGCATAAATATGATCATTTGCGCCACGTGCTCACTATAGAAAAAGTATTTGCGGCATAAATATGATCATTTGCGCCACGTGCTCACTATAGAATAAGCAGTTGGGGCATAAATATGATCAATTGCACAACATGCTCACTACAGAAAAAGCATTTTTGGCATAAATATGATCATTTGCGCAACGTGCTAACTACAGAAAAAGCAGTTAGACCATAAATATTATCATTTGCGCAACGTGCTTACTCTATAAGAGGCAGTCGGCACATAAATATGATTATTTGCGCAACGTACTCACTATAGAAAAAGCAATTGGGACATAAATATGATCATTTGCGTCACGTGCTCACTATAGAAACAGCACTATAGGAAAAGCAGTTGGGACATAAATATGATCATTTGCGCAACGTGCTCACTATAAAAAGAGCAGTTGGGACATAAATATGATCATTTGCGCCACGTGCTCACTATAGAAAAAGCAGTTTGGACAAAAATATGATCATTTGCGCCATGTGCTCAGCCTATAAGACCCAGCTTGGACATAAATATGATCATTTGCGCCACGAGCTCACTATAGAAAAAGGATTTGCGGCATAAATATGATCATTTGCGCCACGTGCTCACTATAGAATAAGCAGTTGGGGCATAAATATGATCAATGTCACAACATGCTCACTACAGAAAAAGCATTTTTGGCATAAATATGATCATTTGCGCAACGTGCTAACTATAGAAAAAGCAGTTGGGACATAAATATGATCATTTGCGCAACGTGCTCACTATAGAAAAAGAAGTTGGGACATAAATATGATCATTTGCGCAACGTACTCACTCTATAAAAGGCAGCTGGGACATAAATATGATCATTTGTGCCACGTGCTCACAATAGAATAAGCAGTTGGGGCATAAATATGATTATTTGCGCAATGTGCTCACTATAGAAAAAGCAGTTGGGACATAAATATGATAAATTGCACAACATGCTCACTATAGAAAAAGCATTTTTTGCATAAATATAATCATTTACGCCACGTGCTCACAATAGAAAAAAACAGTTTTGGCATACGTATGATCATTGGCGCAACGTGCTTACTATATAAAAAGCAGTTGGGCCATAAATATGGTAATTTGCGCAGCGTTGTCACTCTATATGAGGCAGTTGGGACATAAATATGATCAATTGCGACACGTGCTGACTGTAGCAAAAGCAATAGGGACATATATATGATCATTTGCACAACGTGCTCACTAAAGAAAAAGCAGTTGGGACATAAATATAATTATTTGCGCAACGTGCTCACTATAGAAACGGCAGTTGGGACATAAATATGATCATTTGCGCAACGTGCTCACTATAGAAAAAGCAGTTGGGGCATAAATATGATCATTTGCGCCACGTGCTCATCATAGAAAAGGCAGTTGGGGCATAAATATGATTATTTGCGCCACGTGCTCACTACAGAAAAAGCAGTTAGACCATAAATGTGATCATTTGCGCAACGTGCTTACTCTATTAGAGGCAGTCGGCACATAAATATGATTATTTGCGCAACGTACTCACTATAGAAAAAGCAATTGGGACATAACTATGATCATTTGCGTCACGTGCTCACTATAGAAACAGCACTATAGGAAAAGCAGTTGGGACATAAATATGATCATGTGTGCAACGTGCTCACTCTATAAGAGGCAGCTGGGACATAAATATGATCATTTGCGCAACGTGCTCACTATAGAAAAAGCAGTTGGGACAAAAATATGATCATTTGCGCCATGTGCTCACTTTAGAAACAGCACTATAGGAAAAGCAGTTGGGACATAAATATGATCATTTGCGCCACGTGCTCACTATAGAAAAAGCAGTTGGGACAAAAATATGATCCTTTGCGCCACGTGCTCACTATAGAAAAAGTATTTGCGGCATAAATATGATCATTTGCGCCACGAGCTCACTATAGAAAAAGTATTTGCGCCATAAATATGATCATTTGCGCCACGAGCTCACTATAGAAAAAGAATTTGCGGCATAAATATGATCATTTGCGCCACGAGCTCACTATAGAAAAAGTATTTGCGGCATAAATATGATCCTTTGCGCCACGTGCTCACTATAGAAAAAGTATTTGCGGCATAAATATGATCATTTGCGCCACGAGCTCACTATAGAAAAAGTATTTGCGGCATAAATATGATCATTTGCGCCACGAGCTCACTATAGAAAAAGAATTTGCGGCATAAATATGATCATTTGCGCCACGTGCTCACTATAGAATAAGCAGTTGGGGCATAAATATGATCAATTGCACAACATGCTCACTACAGAAAAAGCATTTTTGGCATAAATATGATCATTTGCGCAACGTGCTCACTATAGAAAAAGAAGTTGGGACATAAATATGTTCATGTGCGCAACGTACTCACTCTATAAAAGGCAGCTGGGACATAAATATGATCATTTGTGCCACGTGCTCACAATAGAATAAGCAGTTGGGACATAAATATGATTATTTGCGCAATGTGCTCACTATAGAAAAAGCAGTTGGGACATAAATATGATAAATTGCACAACATGCTCACTATAGAAAAAGCATTTTTTTTGCATAAATATAAACATTTACGCCAAGTGCTCACAATAGAAATAAACAGTTTTGGCATACGTATGATCATTGGCGCAACGTGCTTACTACATAAAAAGCAGTTGGGCCATAAATATGGTAATTTGCGCAGCGTTGTCACTCTATATGAGGCAGTTGGGACATAAATATGATCAATTGCGACACGTGCTGACTGTAGCAAAAGCAATAGGGACATATATATGATCATTTGCACAACGTGCTCACTAAAGAAAAAGCAGTTGGGACATAAATATAATCATTTGCGCAACGTGCTCACTATAGAAACGGCAGTTGGGACATAAATATGATCATTTTCGCAACGTGCTCACTATAGAAAAAGCAGTTGGGGCATAAATATGATCATTTGCGCCACGTGCTCATCATAGAAAAGGCAGTTGGGGCATAAATATGATTATTTGCGCCACGTGCTCACTACAGAAAAAGCAGTTAGACCATAAATGTGATCATTTGCGCAACGTGCTTACTCTATAAGAGGCAGTCGGCACATAAATATGATTATTTGCGCAACGTACTCACTATAGAAAAAGCAATTGGGACATAAATATGATCATTTGCGTCACGTGCTCACTATAGAAACAGCACTATAGGAAAAGCAGTTGGGACATAAATATGATCATTTGCGCAACGTGCTCACTCTATAAGAGGCAGCTGGGACATAAATATGATCATTTGCGCAACGTGCTCACTATAGAAAAAGCAGTTGGGACATAAATATGATCATTTACGACACGTGCTCACTATGGAAACAGCACTATAGGGAAAGCAGTTGGGACATAAATATGATCATTTGCGCAACGTGCTCACTATAAAAAGAGCAGTGGGACGCAGAGGTGTTTCCAAGGCACCAGGGCCGGGTTATATACTGGCCAAGACCTATTGACGCGTCCTCGTCGAGCGTCCTGGGAAACAGGTCCCTTCGGGGTCCTGGCTAAAGTCAGTAGGATCGCCGATTCCTCCGAAGTCGGAGAGTGTCTGCCTGTACGGCGAGGAACCACCAGTCTGCGCACGAATAAGCCAGACATGGGACAACGGATACTCACGCAAACCTCAGGTCCTGTATGACATCACTCTGATGTTGGACAACAGGTTCATTTCATCCGACATACAGGAATTCGCGTTGGAGCTCAAGCCAACGAACACAAGCAAGCAGCAAGCAAAAGAGCAGTTGGGACATAAATATGATCATTTGCGCCACGTGCTCACTATAGAAAAAGCAGTTTGGACAAAAATATGATCATTTGCGCCACGTGCTCACTATAGAAAAAGTATTTGCGGCATAAATATGATCATTTGCGCCACTTGCTCACTATAGAAAAAGTATTTGCGGCATAAATATGATCATTTGCGCCACGTGCTCACTATAGAATAAGCAGTTGGGGCATAAATATGATCAATTGCACAACATGCTCACTACAGAAAAAGCATTTTTGGCATAAATATGATCATTTGCGCAACGTGCTAACTATAGAAAAAGCAGTTGGGACATAAATATGATCATTTGTGCAACGTGCTCACTATAGAAAAGAAGTTGGGACATAAATATGATCATTTGCGCAACGTACTCACTCTATAAAAGGCAGCTGGGACATAAATATGATCATTTGTGCCACGTGCTCACAATAGAATAAGCAGTTGGGGCATAAATATGATTATTTGCGCAATGTGCTCACTATAGAAAAAGCAGGTGGGACATAAATAGGATAAATTGCACAACATGCTCACTATAGAAAAAGCATTTTTTGCATAAATATAATCATATACGCCACGTGCTCACAATAGAAAAAACAGTTTTGGCATACGTATGATCATTGGCGCAACGTGCTTCCTATATAAAAAGCAGTTGGGCCATAAATATGATCATTTGCGCAGCGTTGTCACTCTATATGAGGCAGTTGGGACATAAATATGATCAATTGCGACACGTGCTGACTGTAGCAAAAGCAATAGGGACATATATATGATCATTTGCACAACGTGCTCACTAAAGAAAAAGCAGTTGAGACATAAATATAATCATTTGCGCAACGTGCTCACTATAGAAACGGCAGTTGGGACATAAATATGATCATTTGCGCAACGTGCTCACTATAGAAAAAGCAGTTGGGGCATAAATATGATCATTTGAGTAGCGTTTCAGTCTATATGAGACAGTTGGGACGTAGATATGATCAATTGCGACACGTGTTCACTGTAGAAAAAGCAGTAGAGACATATATATGATCATTTGCGCCACGTGCTCACTATAGAAAAAGCAGTTATGGCATAAATGTGATCATTTGCGCAACGTGCTCACTATAGAAAAAGCAGTTTGGACATAAATATGATCATTTGCGCAACGTGCTCACTCTATAATAGGCACTTGGGACATAAATATGATCATTTGTGCAACGTGCTCACTATAGATAAAGCATTTGGGGCATAAATATGATCATTTGTGCCACGTGCTCACTATAGAAAATGCAGTTGGGACATAAATATGATCATTTGCGCAACGTGCTCACTCTATAATAGGCACTTGGGACATAAATATGATCATTTGTGCAACGTGCTCACTATAGATAAAGCATTTGGGGCATAAATATGATCATTTGTGCCACGTGCTCACTATAGAAAATGCAGTTGGGACATAAATATGATCATTTGCGCAACGTGCTCACTATAGAAAAAGCAGTTGGGGCATACATATGATCATTTGCGCAACGTACTCACTATAGAAAAAGCAATTGGGACATAAATATGATCATTTGCGTCACGTGCTCACCATAGAAACAGCACTATTGGAAAACCAATTGGGACATAAATATGATCATTTGCGCAACGGTCTCACTCTATAAGACGCAATTTTGACATAAATATGGTCATTTGCGCAACGTACTTACTCTATAAGTGTCAGTTGGGACATAAATATGATCATTTGCGCAACGTGCTCACTATAGAAAATGCAGTTGGGGCATAAATATGATCATTTGCGCCACGTGTTCACCCTATAAGATTCAGCTTGGACATAAATATGATCATTTGCGCAACGTGATCTCTATAGAAAAAGCAGTTGGGACATAAATATGATTATATGTGCAACGTGCTCACTATAGAAAAAGCAGTTGGGACATAAATATGATCAATTGTGCTACGTTCTCACTATAGAAAAAGCAGTTGGGGCATAAATATGATCATTTTGCGCAATGTGCTCACTTTTTGATAAAACTGGTTGACAAGTGATTCAACGTAATTTGTATTAACAAGTAAAACTTTCGTTTCAAATTATGAATTTTTGCAACCAATTTAAATGAAATTATTAACCATCCTATTATTGTCGGTACACTAGTACCTAGTATTCACGTTAACAATTTTCTATTATCGCCAAATTTTTCTAAGGGCTGACAACCTTTACCTTAACTTCATTTGTAATTTTTAAACGGTAAAATTGTTGAATGAGAGACGTATAAACGAGAGCCTGAATGGAATAAATAAAGGAATGATGTACAATGCGTACAAATCGTATGCGTCACTATTCAATTATAATTTGTGCGCGTCTGATGTAAAATGTACCACTTGTCACAAAATTTTTATACGTGTTTAATTTGAGTACAAGGCAATTAAGATGAATCAATCTAAGAATCACTGCTCGAAAGTCCAAGTCATGAATTACACGTATCAGGTAAATCAGGACAGTGGAAATTCTTGCTCGTGACACTTAGAAAAATTCCAACACCAGAAACAGCAACAACACACAAGTAGCTCAGACACTAGACACAGCAATTAAAATACAAATTCTCAACACTCAACAAAAACAGCTAACGCAATACACTTTATAGGGCATCAAAGGGACATTAGCAGACACTAACAAGATAACAGGGACATAAGCGGATTAGTGGATGAAAACAAAGTATTGGTATATTATGGACTATCAACTAAACAGTGTATACAGGTACACATTAAGGGGCAATGGCTTGCAGATATTCCTAAAAGGACTCTGTAATAAGAGCCCATTGTCCAGGACATCATGTTTGGATGTCTGAGAAGGGCGCATGTGGAGAACGCAAGTTCACAATCTTAGTCGTCAGTGAACTTCGGTTTGGATAGCTTAATTTAAGAATAGGAAGAGAATTAGACTCTTCAGCAACCACCCTAAATAGCAGTACTGTACGTACATCAGTGCTAGGGCCAGTATACAGATAACCGAGTTACCATCTACTAAATTACTATCCCAAACCAGATACATATTGCCATTATCGCTTGACATAATTAGTTCCAACTAATTAAGAAAGGCCAAACCCATAGGAGGGGTCAGGGGAACGATGGACCATGTCAAGGTCTCACTTAATGAGTGAAGGGACGTAATACAGATTGAGAAGGAACACAGCAATAGGGGAGAGAATAGCAGCGACTCGAACATGCTCGAACATTCGAGAGAAATGAGTCAGACGTCCAACTACGCAGTACGCCCAGGCGGAACCCGCCAGCAGCGTGAAAGGGTGAAACCCACGAGAGGCACGAAGGGGCAAGCTCTCCGTGTCCACCTGACGAGAGTTGAGAGGGCAGACGGCCACTGGACATTGACGGGAGAGAGTAGACGGCCATTGGACATTGACGGGAGAGGGTCTAGCTTCTAGACGGAGACACATAGATAGACTTAGCTTAGAATCTTTAAGTTCTTAACGATAGACAGATGATGTTGTGTATAGTTCTTTTGATGCTGTGTATAATGTGCATGTAATATTATAACCATTGTGCGAGACGATTATTCGCCAGATGACAGATATTGTAATAAACTATGACGAAGATAATCGAACTTCTGTCGTATCTGTGATCGCACTACACTGCCTGTCTGAACCCGAGTCTTTCTATCCCTATTTGTGACACGCTGACAGATATGCAGTTGATACAGTCTTGATTGTGGACAATGAACAGGACCTGCAACATTTAGTTGCACACAGTTAACAACTAGGGTTAGAATTACAGTGTAAGAAGACACACATTATGGTCATCACTAGGAAAGATGAAATTGTCTTGACTTGACTTGCCCCTTGTGGATTTGAAAGACGATAGTTTGTAAAATGGAGTTATATCTATCCTTAACACGATGCCTGGGCTGAGTTTAGAAATCATAAGTTGCCCATGCAGCATGATCCCTCTCTCGGCCTGCCAAGTTTACTCCAGAGGAAAGGCAACATCAATAAAACTGGAACAAGACAAGCTGCAGAAGCTGCCGGATCAGCAAAGCTTTATTCTAACTGTCCGCCTATTGGAGCTTCCATCCTAGACCAGTTGCCGACCAAAGCTTAAGGCGTGTTCTGCCCTGCCATGACATTTAGTCTTTAGGTTGCATTTCCTCGCACTAGGGTAAGGCTTGTACCCTCCCAGTTGCACTCCTCCGCCCGAAGCCGTTAGTACAATGTTGTGTGTCGGGTTTGGTGAGTGCCGCCCAACATTCGGCGCTAACAGAAAGCAGGTAGTACCGTCTACTCTCATTCGGTAGCGCAGTCATATCTGACTAAGAAACAAGTGAATCGGTACAGTCATCTGGGAACAGTCATAACAACTGATGGGAGATGCCTTGAAGAGACTAGAACAAGAATCGCCATTGCTTTGGTAGCCTTTTGCAAGATGGAAAACATACTGACCAATAACAACATGGCATCTGCAACGAGAAAAATAGTGTTGATGTGTTACATGACAACTGTGCTTTTGCATGGATGTGAAGCATGGACAATGAACAGTCAAGCTGAGAAACTTTTGATGGCTGTATAAATATGGTTTTTGAGGAAAATGCAAAGAATACTACGGACAGGCAGAAACACAAATGACCAAGTCCTACAAGAACAAACGAAAACTGTCAATTGATTAGAGAAATTAGACGTAGACAGTCATTATTATTTTCTCACGGAAGGGAGTTGATACACAAAATGATCTATGCCGTCGGAGATCGTAATTTGTGGAGAGGCATGATTGCCCACGCCAGCCGGCAAGGCACTGGTTGAGAGATACAGTAAGGCCTGTGCAGTGAACAAAGTAATATATATATATGTGTGTGTGTGTGCGTGTGTGACAGATGAAGTAACGCTTGTGTGGGTTAGATAATGTGGTACTTGTCTGCCATAAATACAACGTCTGCTTGTGATATAACGAGACACACTTCTGTGGGACATCAGAAGTACTGACTGTTTGTGGTACACAGAGAAACCTTGTGTGTGACATAAAAAACTAATGGCTGTTTTTCACATACAGAGAAACACTTGTGTGAGACATCAGAAGTAATGACTGTTTCTGGTATACTGAGAAACACTTGTGTGACACATCAGAAGTAATGGCTGTTTCTGGTATACTGAGAAACACTTGTGTGAGACATCAGAAGTAATGACTGTCTGTGGTATACAGAGAAACACTTGTGTGTGTGTGACATCAGAAGTAATGACTGTTTGTGGTATACAGAGAAACACTTGTGTGTGACATCAGAAGTAATGACTGTTTGTGGTATACTGAGAAACACTTGTGTGTGTGTGACATCAGAAGTAATGACTGTTTGTGGTGTACTGAGAAACACTTTTGTGTGACATCAGAAGTAATGACTGTTTGTGGAACACAGAAAAACCTTGTGTGTGTGACATCAGAAGTAATGACTGTTTGTGGTATACTGATAAACACTTGTGTGTGACATCAGAAGTAATGACTGTTTGTGGTATACAGAGAAACCTTATGTGTGACATAAAAAACTAATGACTGTTTTTAACATACAGAGAAACATTCGTGTGTGACAGATCGGGCAGAATTTGTGTGAGACATACTTTGTAGAAGTATTAAATAAACCGTGGCAGCTGGCTTGGGGAGAATAATATTAGATATTACACAGAATGTGTAAATGGGACTATGTTTACTAATGATGTTCATCAAAGCTCACACAGTAGATCATAAACTGGTAGACATAGACTGTGCACACACTGTCACATCTCATCTAAGTCCTCGTTAGCTAGAGCTCGTGTATAACATTTATTACCATCTTGGTGTTCAGTACTCAGAAGTAACCTGTCCGTCCGTTCGTGTGACGACAGCAGGACTGTGTTTGAACTATGAACCCCTGGACAAGTGCCTCGGTGCTGTTCGTTTCCTGCTCTGTCTGGCTGGGTCATGTTCACACTGCAGGTGAGTGACTATTTAATCGTTTAGGAAACGAAGGGTACTCACGCATGAATAAGAAAAAGGCTTATCAAATGTAGAATCCTTTGAAGTCACTAATACACTTCATAAATAATTTGACACGTACTGTTTTGCTGTCATAGAAATAGAATACAGAAGTAGAGACTAGAGGACACAGTAGACATCATATGAATTGGAAGCAATAGTTATTTACCCAACCGGGATTCGAACCTGTCACCTCCAAATGACGACAGCGCCTCGCTGCAGAATCTAGTGAACATTGACACATGCCCAACTAAAAAAACTGGAGGGGTCATCACTAGCCAGGTATATAACATATCTGAACCCATAACCATGTCATAACTTTCCAGATCTGTCATACACCTGAACCCACAACTGTGTCATCACTAACTTGGTATATAATATATCTGAACCCATATCTACGTCATCACTAGCCGGGTCTATCATACGCATGAACCCAAAACTATGAAAGATGGACATAATTCGTCTCCAATTGGTCATACGAGAACCTATCGCCACTTGGAGGTGACAGATTCGAATCCCTGTCGCTATCTATAGCTTTCGATTTATATGCTGCCTAGTGCGTCTTCGAGTCTCTACTTCTTTCTTCCGCTTCTATGAGCGCCAAAAATACATATACATTTATTTATGAAGACAATGACGTAAGTGGCTATTCTGTTGTGTACAGGAAGTAAGATCGCGACACATGAGACACGTCAGTGAACGCGTGATCTGTCTCATAATCTCACACCTCCACGCAATCAACAAGTAGCACAAGTGTTATTTTCACGTGTCAAATAAAACCCAGTGCTAGTGTGAAGTGATCACTCGGTGTGTGACCCACTGGCAGATGGACATCTACTCCTGCTGTTCTATCCAGATTTGTGAGCACAGTGTGTATCACGTGGTCATGTGCGTCCAGTGTTTCCCAGGTGACAGGAATGTAACGAGCAACCCACACACCCGATGGCTTTCTCCACGTTAACTCTTATAGAACTATGTATGTATGTTCTACTCCCAGATGTCAGACATAACTGTATGTTCTACTCCCAGATGTCAGGCTTAACTGGATGTTCTACAACCTCCCTCCCCCCAGATGTCAGACACAACTTTATGTTCTACTCCCCAGATATTAGACCGAACTTATGTTTTATTCCCCAGATGTCATACAGAACTGTTTGTTATACCCCCTCCCCCCTTCACGCCCCCCCCCCCCCCAAGGTCAGACAGAACTGCATATACTACTCCTTAGATTTCAAACAGTACTGTATGTTTGTAAGTTCTACTCAGCGCTCAGCGGATGTGAGACAGGACAGTATGTTCTACTCAGTTGATGTGAGACAAAAATGTATGTTACTCCCCAGTTGTCAGACAGAACAGTAAGTTCTACTCAGCAGATGTGAGATAGAAAATGTATGTTACTCCCCAGTTGTCAGACAGAACAGTATGACATACCTTTATGTTCTATCTCCAGATGTCAGACAGTACTGTATGTTTGTATGTTCTACTCAGCAAATGTGAGACAGAACTGTATGTACTACTCCCCAGTTGTCAGACATAACTTTATGGTCTACTCCCCAGATATCACACACAACTTTATGTTCTGCTCCCCAGATGTCAGACAGAACTGTATTTTATACTCCCCAGATGTCAGACAGAACTTTATGACAACATGTTCTATCCCCAGATGTTAGACAGAACTTTATGACAACATGTTCTATCCCCAGATGTCAGACAGAACTTTATGACAACATGTTCTATCCCCAGATGTCAGACAGAACTTTATGACAACATGTTCTATCCCCAGATGTTAGACAGAACTTTATGACAACATGTTCTATCCCCAGATGTCAGACAGAACTTTATGACAACATGTTCTATCCCCAGATGTCAGACAGAACTTTATGACAGAGTTCAGTGGCGTCTTCAATGATGCGCACCAGATCAGTGACGGCTTGACTGACCGTGACGTCATGGAGTTCCGCATCTCCCGCGTGGATGTGCCCGCATTAAAACCTGCAAGTGTTTGACTGTCTTTTACTGTATTCGATTGTCTTGTCCATCTGCAATGTATTTACTGTATTCTGCTGTCTTTTCAATCGTCATTGTCTCTACGCTCTTCTGCTGTATTGTGCTGTCGTGTCTTTCCTCAGTGTCTCAAAGCTCTTCTACTGTCTTGTCCGGGGGTGGGCAAACTACGGCCCGCCGGCCACATGCGGCCCGACAACTGATTTTATGCGGCACGTGAGGGCATTAAGAAATAAGCATTTTTTACTTCGTTTTTAAGTTATTTTGTTGAATTTTACAGAATTTCATGTACCATTATGATTGTTTTAACAGTTTTAATAAAATTTATTTCTAATTATCTATGTTTGTATTTAGTCCATGACCTTCGTAATGTAATGTTTCTTCTTCTTCTTTCGTTCGCTTAAATATGTCTATAACTGCAATGTTCTCTCTTGTATGAATTTAACTGACTTTTGTATAACTAATAGTTCACTCAGCGGTCCATAGAGTTTATCTTCCACTGTCGTCTTTCTAGGCCAGAAGGTTTGCCTAAACATGTTGTAATTTGGGCAGTCTTTGAGTATGTGCTCTGCTTCTTCTTCTTCTTTCGTTCGCTTGAAATATGTCTATATCTGCAATGTTGTCTCTTGTATGAACTTAGCTGTCTTTTTCAGTTCACTCAACGGTCCATAGAGTTTAAGTTTATCTTCCATTTTCGTCTCTCTAGGCCAGAAGGTTTGCCTAGATATGTTATATTTTGGGCAATCTTGGAGTATGTGCTCTGCTGTCTGCGAGGCCAATCCACATGTGCACATGGCTGTTTCACCAATCTTGAATCTTGTATGCATGTGGTTGCGTAATCTATTGTGTCCTGTTCTGAGGCGCAGAATAATGACTTGTTCTGGACTGTCCATAACGAGGTAGTCGGCTTGAACAGGTTTTGGTGGCCTTCTGACTGATTTGATCATTCTTTTGGTGGTATGTAACGGGCATATCAGGCTGTTCCTCTTTTGCTCCTTCCTTAGCCAATCGATCAGTTCTGTAGTTTCCGAGTACTCCACAGGGGATGGTGTCCACTATATGGTGACCTTATGCTAACTGCTAAGTTCATAAAGTAGTGTCCTTAGTACTGACAGTTTCCCAGACATCATTTCGTTTTCGTTGAGCTGAGTTTCTTGCAACATACGCTTACCTTTTCGTGGTCCAAGATGTTTTATAATTTATTTTTTGTGCTGACTCCCTCGTATTCCAGTGCATTAGTTTTAGTCTTTGTTTGGTATGGCCAGACGCTCCATTCTCGAGTTCCGCTGGCTCCACAGGACATCTGAGAAGGACCTCCAGTAGCTGTGGTTGGACCCTTTCGAGGCATAGGGCCCGGCACTGCACCTGCCTGGGGGTCCAAAGCAGGCTGAGCACCATAACATTTAGCAGTGGTCGACATATTTCATTACACGTGATTGCGTGGCATCCTGATTTCTGTAGTGCGCCTCTTGGCTGGTTGCCTCCGTCTTCAGCACCTTTCCTTTGCTAAAGCAGACTGTGGTCTTACTCGAGTTTAGGTGTGTAGGCAAGCACACACATGTCTGCGCACGCACGTACGTGCATACACATCTAGAGCGTTCTGGTTATTTCTCAGCGCGAGTGACTTGCCGCCGCCCCTTCTCCTGTTAGTTAAAACAGTTCGGCTACGAGAAGGCCAGAAGTTCCACTTTTGCTGCATACGTGATGAATGCACGAGCCATTGGAGTATTTATGCAAGATTGGGCGCTCACCCCAACCCAGCCCACGGCTACATACAGCAACATTTGGAACCATGTATTGCTAAAATGCGAATTTATCGATTTTCATATAGAGAAATATTGATATACATGTAGAAATTTAATAAGGATGATTTTATGAAAAACAGATATTTCTCCGGTGAATAACATGATGCATGTTGCAAGAAAATATTAAATTTTAAAAGTTTTTGCTGTTATAAATTATTTCCACACTTACAATGTTCAAATTAATTTATTTGCTGTAGTAGTCTTGATATATTTTTGAAATTTATTCTGAGATTACTACTTGATTTCCGAATATTTTATTGTCACATACAGCCAGAAGTAGGTATTGTTTCATTTCCGTTTTAACGTTTTGTACAATTCTAAGTGTTCGAATTTTATTAAAACAATGAGTGTTAATAACAAAAGTAAGATTGAAGATGAATCCTGTGGTTTTAATAATGAATAAACAACTAAGTACTGTTTTATAAAAGTTGGTAGCAAATTAGTTTGCTTATTGTGTCGTGAGTCAGTAGCTGTCTTCAAGGAGTACAATTTATAAATATATTATCAAACAAAGCATTCCGATTTCGGATACAATTTAACAAACGAAGGGAGGGAAAGAAAATGTCTGGAGTTGGTGAAAGATTTGGAGAAACAGCAATCTGTTTTCACTAAACAGTCTTCAATTCAAGATGCTGCAATTGAAGCTAGTTTTCTGATGCCACACAGAATTGTAAAACAGAACAAGCCATTTTTCTATTGACGAGTTGATCAAGGAATGTTTGCTAGATGCAGAAAACATTGTGTGTCCCGATCAACAACAAAAAAAAAAAAAAAAAAAAAAAAAAAAAAAAAAAAAACAGATTTGACAACATTACTTTATCAAGGGTCCTCTAAAAGTACTGGAGAGTTTTGGTCATAGACCACAACTTTATTAAGAGGAAATCCCAACTGCACCTCCCCGCGGTAGAGGATGGAAACACACTACGGTGTGGCTAACACAGCTCTGGAGACCGAGTATCCACCGGAATAAGTGGACAACTCTGCAGCTGAGCAGAGCAGGGCACTCACTTGTCCTTACAGTCGGAAATGGCTGTCAAAGGCAGAGGTAAAAGACCACCATGTGAATGTGGAAGGCAAGGGGAAACCACCCCATTATCTTCCCAAGACTTCATGGCAAAATATATATCAAAGTTAGTGAAGGACGTTAATGGCTGTCTTAGGGCATCCTCGTCCGGTAGGGATAGTCATGAGCCACAGGTGACACCAGACCGTCATCCAGCTACTGATGGCAAAATCTTAACTAAAATAAATAAATTTAGAGTAGGAACATGGAATGTTAGGACATTAAATGAGCTAGGAAAGTTGACCAATGTTCTAAGAGAGATGGATAGCATGAAAATGAATATACTAGGCGTTAGTGAGATGAGATGGAAGGGATCGGGCAAAATTATAGCTGACAATCACACAATAATTTATTCTGGAGGGGATACACATGAAAAAGGTGTAGGAATAATATTAGACGAAAAAACAGCCAAGTCAATTAATGGATACTGGTGTATTTCAGATAGAGTTATTATGGTAAAAATCAAAGGCAAACCAATAGACATAAATATTATACAAGTATATGCACCAACAGCAAGCAGTAGTGATGAAGAAATACAACACTTTTACGACGAAATAGAAATGGCGATGGCTCAAATTGGATCACAAGAAATAAAGATAATACTTGGTGATTTTAATGCAAAATAGGAAAGGGAAAAATGGAGGATGTAGTGGGGAATTATGGTTTAGGTACAAGAAATGAAAGAGGGGAAAAGCTAATAGAATGGGCAAATATCAATGATATGATAATTGGAAACACATGGTTTAAGCACCATAAAAGACGACTGTACACATGGATAAGCCCTGATAAGAAAATACGCAACCAAATTGACTACATACTAATTAATAAAAGATTTAGAAATGCTTTAATTAATGTAAAGACAATGCCTGGTGCTGACTGTAATAGTGATCATGTACCACTATGTGGACAAATAAAAGTAAGATTAAAGAGAGGGAAAAAAATGGTTAAGAACATGAGACTTAATAAAGAGGTTCTGAAAATAGATAAAGAAATGCAAGAACAATACAGAGTGACTGTGAAAAATAGGTACAATGCAATAACTAAAATACAGAGTATAGATGAACAATGGGAAATGTTAAGGGACTCCATTCATCAAACTAGCAAAGAAGTATTACCGGAGAGAGGCAAAATAGCTAAGAAAAAATGGATGAATGAAGATATCTTAAAACTGATGGACAAAAGAAAACAGAGTAAAAATGACAAACAAGAATACGCTAAGATAAATAAAGAAATAAAAGATAAATGTGGGAAGGCTAAAGAAAGTTGGTTAAACGAGCAATGCAAAAAAATTGAATTAAATTCCATTAAAGATACAAAAAATATGCACAGACAAATCAGTGAGCTTACAGGAAGAAAAATAAGAATAAATACGGGGTGTTTGAAATCAAAAACAGGAAAGATAATATTAGAGGAAGATGCTATAATGAAGAGGTGGAATGAGTATATAAGAGAATTATATGAAGGAGAAAGGGAAGAATTAACAGAAGATAGTAACTTAGAAGGTCCACCTATTCTGAAAGAAGAAGTCGCTGACGCTATGAAACGTATGAAGAAAGGAAAAACAGCTGGGCCAGATGAAATCACAATAGAAGAATTAGAAGTATTGGGAGAATTTGGAGTAGATATATTAACCAAAATGTTGAATGATATTTACAGCAATGGATATTTACCCAGTGATATGTTGAAATCTGTATTTATAGCTATACCAAAAAGACCAGGAGCAATTGATTGTGAAGATTTTCGTACAATTAACCTTATAAACCATATCACTAAGCTTCTCTACTCAGAATCATAATGAGAAGAACCAAAAATAAAATAAAAATGGAAATTAGTGAAGAACAGTATGGATTTGTGGAAGGAAAGGGCACAAACAATGCAATTTATACATTACGGACACTAATAGAAAGGTCAATAGAGAAACAGAGAGACATATATTTGTGCTTCATAGATTATACTAAGGCATTTGATAAAGTAAAACATGATGAACTGATTAAAATGTTGGAAGATATCAACATTGATGGAAAAGATTTAAGAATAATAAAGAATGTTTACTGGAACCAAGTAGCAGCAATTAAAATGGGAAATAAAGAGGGTAGTTACGAACAGATAAAGCTAGGAGTACGACAAGGGTGTGTCTTGTCACCAGATCTTTTCTCCCTGTATAGCGAAGTAATAATGAGAGAGATCAAAGAGATGCCAGGAATACTAGTTGGAGGTTATAATATAAATAATATACGCTATGCAGATGACACAGTATTGGTGGCGGATAATTCAACAGACCTACAACAATTATTAGACGTTGTAGTAACAGAGAGTGCAAGGAAAGGACTCTCCTTGAATATCAAGAAAACAGTAACAATGGTAATATCAAAGAAAATGGTGACACCAAAATGTGACATAGAAATAGAAGGGACAATCCTTAACCAAGTTGATAATTTTAGATACCTAGGGGCATTTATAACATCAGATGGAAGATGTACAACAGAGATTAGGAGCAGAATAGGGCAGGCAAAAGCCGCATTTCAGAAAATGAAGAGTATCTTATGCAATAAGTCACTATCACTGAATGTAAGAAAGAGAGTGCTGAAATGCTATGTAGAACCAGTTTTGCTGTATGGCAGTGAATCTTGGAATGTAAATTAACAAATTAAGAAGAAATTAGAAGCAACAGAGATGTGGTTCCTGAGACGAATGTTGCGAATTCCTTGGACTGCCAGAGTAACTAACGACGACTGCCTGAAACAGGCTAATGAAACTAGAACATTATATACAACAATAAGACAGAGACAAACAGCTTTCTTCGGTCATGTGATGAGAAGAGAGGCATTGGAGAACATCGTAACAACTGGAAAGATCGAGGGGAAGAGAGGCAGAGGTAGACCAAGAGAAGTGATGCTGGATGGATTGAGACGATGGCATGGAGGAATATCAGCAGCAGAGTTGATCCAGAAAACCAAAGACCGAGATCTATGGAGAGCCATGAACGCCTACGCCAGCCGGCACGGCACTTGATGATGATGACTTTATCAAGGAGAACTGTGGTCAGACGTGTTGACAAGATAAGTGACAATTTGATGCATAAACATCAAGATGCAAGTAAACATTTGTTGTGGTACTCTCTTGCATTGGATGAGAGTACCGATGTACATGATGCTGTCCCATTATTGATAATTATACGTGGAATAAACACTTCTTTCAAACTCACTGAAGAGTTACTGATTGTTGAGTCACTCAAAGACACAACCACAAGCCATGATATATTCAATGCTGTTACTAACTGTATTGAAAGAACTGGGTTGGTTTGGAACAAGATGGCAAGTGTTACAACTGACGGAGCTCGCGCTTTGACTGGAAAAAAAATGTAGGTCTGGTAAAGTTGATAAGCGATAAGATTAAAGCGGAATATCAAGACCACACATTACTACCACTTCATTGTGAGATTCTTAAAAAAAGTATGTGTAAAACAGTTTTGAATATCAAGCATGTTATTGACCCAGTTGTCAGTGTCATCAATCTCATCAGATCAAGAGGGCTTAATCACAAACAATTCAAGGCATTACTTGACGATTTGGAAACTGAACGTAACGTTTCTACAGTCAGACACTGTAACATTTTTACAGTAAAATACTGTTATGTTTATAGATTAACACACTGTAACATCTCTATAATAACACTGTAACATTTCTACAGTGACACACTGCAAGATTTCTACAGTAGCATATTGTAAAATTTCTGCAGTAACACATTGTAACATTTCTACAGTAATGTTGTTTGTCCATCAAGAATGATGATGACCATTCATTTCATCCAGTGGGGTTGAAGGTATGGAGCCGTGGGTTCTAAGATGGCTGATAAGGCCTATTTTGGCTCGAAATGCTCTTTGACAATGTGGACAAAGAATGCCTGACGTCTCTGGAGGAGGATTTCCTGCAGTGGTTTTTCTGTCCTGCCTTTTCTTCACAGCTCTTGCAGTCCTGGTTGCCTCGCATATGACTGCACCCTTGTGTAATGATGCACGCCATGAATTTCGGTCTCTTGCTGCGGCCTCCCAGGTGTCATGATGAATTCCAAAAGCATTCAGTGAAATTTTAAGTGTCTTTAAAACGTTTCCTTTGGCCACCTTGGGAGCGTTTACCACAACGCAGTTCGCTGTAAAAAGAGCTGTGATCTGGCATGCGAGTCAAGTGACCAGCCCAACGAATCTGATTCTTCATCAGTATCGTGTGGATGATGGGCATGGATGCTCTTTCTAGGACTTCAGTGTCTGGAATCTTGTCTTGCCATTTAATCTTCAGTATCTTCCTTAGACAGACTGTGTGGAAGTGGTTTAATTTCCTAGCGTGTCGCTGATAAACAGTCCAGGTTTCACAAGCATATAGCAGTGTGGATAATACAACTGCTTTGTAGACTTTTAGCTTTGTTTGCAGGCTTATTCCAGTTCTGTCCCATACATTCTTGTACAGTCTGCCAAAGGCCGCACTGGCCTTGGAGATTCTTGCATTCACTTCGTCATCAATTGTGGCAGCTTGTGACACAGTGCTGCCAAGATAGGTGAATTTGTCCATAAGACTTAGTCTATGATCATTCACTTTGATATTCGGCACAGTGTGATTATTCCCTGGAGCTGGCTGGTACATAACTACAGTCTTCTCCAAGTTGATATTGAGCCCAAAGTTGGCACAGACATGTGAGAAAGCTAAAACATTATGTTGCATGTCCGCCTCTGAGTTGGCGTATAGAGCGCAATCATCAGCAAACAGGAGCTCTCTGACGGTGTCGCTGTTAATTTTGGTTTTAGCTTTCAGCCTTCTGAGATTGAATAACTTTACATCCATACGGTAGTTGATGTCTATTCCAATGTTGTCGTTCTCGAAGGCATTCATCAACATGGCTGAAAACATGAGGCTGAACAGTGTTGGTGCCAGGACACATCCTTGCTTCACTCCATTGGTGACAGGAAAGTGTTCAGACAGTTCATCATTTTCCTGTACTCTTGCCTGCATGCCGTCATGAAATAGCCGCACTATTTGGACAAACTTTCGTGGACAGCCATATTTTGCCATAATCTTCCACAGTCCTTCTCTGCTGACTGTATCAAACGCCTTGGTAAGGTCAATGAAAGTGGATAACATTTCGCAGTTCTGTTCCTGACATTTCTCTTGCAACTGCCTTGCAGCGAAAATCATGTCAACAGTTCCACGTTCTTTTCTAAAGCCACATTGACTCTCAGGAAGAAGACCTTGATCGAGATGGGCTGTGAGGTGATTGAGAAGAATTCTGGCGAGTATCTTCCCTGCAATCTACAGTAATACAGTGTAACATTTCTACAGTCAGACGCAGCTATATTTACACTGTAACACATTGTAACATTTCTATAATAACACTCTGTAACATTTCTATAATAACACTCTGTAACATTTCTACAGTAACACACTATAACATTTCTACAGTACCATACTGTAACATGTCTGCAGTAACACACTGTAACATTTATACAGTAACATACTATGACATTTCTACAGTAACAAACTGTAACATTTCTACAGTAACACACTGTAACACTTCTACAGTAACATACTGTAACATTTCTGCAGTATTACAGTGTAACGTTTCTACGTAACACACTGTAACATTTCTACAGTAACATACGGTAACATTTCTACATTAAAACAGTGTAACATTTCTACAGTCAGACACTGTAACATATCTACAGTAACACACAGCTAAATTTATACTGTAACACACGGTAACATTTCTATAATAACACTCTGTAACATTTCTACTTTAACATTCGGTAACATTTCTTCAGTAACACAGTGTAACATTTCTAAAGTCAGACACTGTACAATTTCTACAGTAAGACACAGCTAAATTTATACTGCAACACACTGTAATATTTCTATAATAACACTGTGTAACATTTCTACAGTAACACACTATAACATTTCTACAGTAACAGACTGTAACTTTTTACAGTAACACAGCAACAAGTGTACAGTAACTTACAGTAATATTCCATTTTAACACACTGTAACATTTCTACAGTAATACACTGTAACATATCTACCGTAACACACTGTAACATTTCTACAGTAAAACACTGTAACATATCTATATTAACACAATGTAACATGTCTACAGTAACACACTGTAACATTTTTACAGTAACACACTGTAACATTTCTACAGTAACACACTGTAACATTTCTACAGTAAGATGCTAGAATTTCTACATTAAAACCACTTCAAGTCTTACAATAACACATTGCAACATGTCTGCAGTGTCACACTGTAGCATATCTACATTAAAAGACAATTAGTCTTGAAGTAAGACATTGTAGCATGTCTACAGTAAAAAAACTTCAGTCATACATTAAAAAAAATATGTAATACGTTTGTAGAAGCAAACCCTTCCGTTTTGTCACGTATTGTATATAAAATTAAACATTTTCAAATGATGATAATGTTTGTAGTTACTATCACTAAGTTATTATGTCTCCCAAAACATGATACGAACATCAACGGCACAGGGAATATACAGATGAAAATAGCTATTTAAGACCATCACATATGTGTCAGCTTGAAGTTATGCCAATGTCAAGCAAACAGATGAAATACCGCAGGTCGCCCAATTCGTTAGTATTTAATATTGTACTTCAAAGCTTCTGTCTAGTACTTCCACCTGTGGCTGATGCGGTTCATATAGATTAAAAGTGGAGTTCGCATCCTACATGTGATTATTATTATTATTATTATTATTATTATTATTATTATTATTATTATTATTATTATTATTATTATACATACACATCCAAGTATGCACTGTCGATTGAATACATCGCACGACTATCCGGGCAGTTTATGTTGTTTCTGTCTTTCAACAGCTTTTCAACAGCTATGTATAGAAAAACAGAACCATTGTGTAGTCAATAAAGCAAATGTGTAGACCTTTGTTTACTTCTATACAACGTTCATTTACTGTTCTCAGCATATACACAATATTTACTTGTCTACTACAAATCCATGATGTTCATCTCCTATTTCAGGTTATATTTTCTTCTTAACTCTTTGCATGATAATACTTAGCAAAATCTTCCT
This sequence comes from Cepaea nemoralis, assembly GCA_014155875.1. Lineage (NCBI taxonomy): Eukaryota > Metazoa > Mollusca > Gastropoda > Stylommatophora > Helicidae > Cepaea > Cepaea nemoralis. Next base: position 132,143 of record JACEFZ010009775.1, on the reverse strand, counting down.
GATGTGACTTATTATATTAATTGTACGATGTTGATCATATTCCAAGACTCCTGATTTCACTAAGAAGAAGGAAATACCACAATGTAGTATACAACTAAATGGGAATATTCCTTAACACGTGAATCGGTACTGATACAGTTCAATATTCTCAGTTCCCCTTTTAGTGCAGAAGCTGATACAGCCACAGAGGACATACAGTTGGAGCTGCTTGGCTTACAAGCAGATCATGTCCTGAAAGAGAAATTCAAGACAGATGGTTTGCTGGATTTCTATGGATCTTTATCAGAAGAATAATTCCAGAACTTGAAAAACTTTGCAGCTAAACGTTTATCATTGTTTGGTCAACATACATTTGCGAACAAGCATACTCTTGCTTGAAGATCAACAAATCTAAGAATAGGTCTTTATTGTCGGACAGCAACTTGCATGCTGTCATGCGAATTTCAACAAGTAAACTTGCTCCAGATTTCAAGAATATTGTCAAAAAGTGCAAGCAGTTACGCACATCTCATTAGACATCAACAATTATAATGGCAATGTAGTCGGTTTGTGTATAAATGAAAGCCATTTATAGATAATAAGGCAATGAATGAATCACCCAAATAAACGATAAGTAGATTGTGAGCTTTACTAAAACACGACTACAAGAGACAAATTGGACGTTGCGGCCAAAGCCTTCGTCAACACAGGACAAACAAATACAAACCAACACAAAACTACATGAAACACACTATGACAATATTAAACTATTAAACTAATTAAAATTAAATGTACTCATCTGAATACTGTGTCCTAGCTTGGAAGGTCTGACACACGTAGGGCGCCAGTGGATCAATAGACCTAATGTATGGTACACGGGTCAAAGGTCAAGCGGGAGGGGGAGTGGGGTGGAGACGCGCCCATGTGTGCGGAAAAGTGAAATTAGAGACCGGCAAAGATGTTACGGACGCAGATGACAATTAGCAATTATCGTTAAGCGCTCGAAACACCGCTGTGGAAACCTATATAGTGTTAGTACACACAGATAGATAATAAAGAATATTTGTTATAATACAAGTTGTAAAATCTTGTTAACAAATTACGTTTTTGTCCATATTGCCAAATATAATGTATAACCTATACATAATTAATAATTACTTATTATGATAGGTTGTTGTAAACAAAATGAATATGCACCCCCCCCCCCCACCCCACCTCAAATAGCTTTACATTTGACAATGCAGCCCTACGCACGAACAGTTTGCCCACCCCTGGTCTTGTCCATTATTGATGTCTTCACTGTCTTCTTTTCATTTGACAATGTTTTTTCCTATGCACTACTGATGAACGAACGATGAGTGATTGCAAGGGCTGAATGTAAGACGGGCCTGCATGCCCAATCTGTTACCCTTTGAAAATAAAGTCCGTTCGTTCATTCGTTCTACTGTCTTGTGCTGTCTTGTCAATCCTCGAAGCCTTTACTATCTTCTTCTGTCCAATCAAACATCCACGTGCTTACTGTCTTCTACTGCCTAGTCAATCTTCAATTTCCAGTTTTTTTTGGTTCGCATATCATATACAGGACATCGCTGTCTAGGTCAGCATCTTTCAGCTGATTGTTGATGTACTAGGCAAGATTACGCTCAGTAGTTTGCCATTGCTTTCTGAGCGGCCGGCTCACATACTGTGACATATTGGGAAGTTGGAAGCAGTACCCACCTCGACTTACCCCACCATGAAGTAAAGCTATGAGGATGGGACTAATTTCATTTGGAGGGGATGGGTCCTTGGAAGCCAAAGTGTCCCATAATAGCTCTGGAAATCTAGGGGTTTCCCAGGAATGTTATTTTCTTCTCTCCAAAATCTTCCTTCCCGAAAAGAGAAACTTATTTAGCTCAAGAGTCCCCCACCTATGATCATTTTCCCTTTTGGGTGAAATGGTCACAGGAAATTTATAAGATTTAAAGTTCCCTTTTCTGAGTAACCTGGAACCTGGGAGATTACAATAGAACAGAAGTTAGCTGTCTATTAGTGTTTACCCAGTCACCTGTAGTTCCAGATTCTACCATTATGTGAGGTAGTTTCATTAACTAAACACATAAATAATAAAATGTTTTGTCACACCACAATGTACTGGACAGAAGAATGCAGGAAAAGTTAATTTTGTTTATTAACCCAAAAAGCTGTGTGTCATGGTCTTATATGTACGGAAGAATGTAAGTGCCGGTATGTAAGCGAGAGTCAGTGTAAGCATAGCTGAGGTAAAGGGCAGTAATAGACACCACGGCTTGGCTAGTGGACGGTCAGGCAAGAAGCCCGTGAACAGAGCCACGTGATGTGGGAAGGTCAACGAGGAGAGAGGCAGTGTGTGTGAGGCAGCGAATAGGGACGGACGTGTGGAGATCTATAGAACGATAGAACGATAGAAGGATAGTGTTTGTAACGGATAGATGGAGATGAACGTTGTGTATTGATATTCGAGGAATGTACTAACTGTGATCTGTGCGGGATGATGTGAAGTTTGATTGTGAATGATCATGCGGGCGACAGTGTAAAGATCGCCATTGCGAGCTAGCGCGTGGCTGTTGGTGGTGAACGATTGTTTGAGCGTGAACTGCGATCATGTTGTCAGCTTGTAATATATTGTAATAAATGATTGTTCAGGAGATAGCTCCTGCCAGTTTCCGATTGCATTCATGTGTTATTAGTAGATGTGTCGTAGATGTTATAATATACCTGCCATAGTCCAGTGGGCTAGACGGAGCCAGTAGTAAGACTCTGACAGGTATGATGGTGTCAGAAGTACACATGAACCACAGTCCCATGCAAATGGCATAAAAGAACGCTACTTTTGAAAAGAAGAAGAACAAGTCATAATTTTGTATAAATTGGAGATTTGTGAACAAAATCAGAACGAAAATAACATCATTTCTTTCCACAGCAGGTTTCAATTCTACAAAGCGACCGACGTAACCAGAACAGGTCGACGGTAACTAGCACGAGAATCACGTTCCTGTACATCAAGCGTTCGAGTAGTCAACAGATAAAGATAAGTTGATAAATTTTGATTGCTAAGTACCCAAATCTGCATTCTTTGATTTTCTTGTGTAAACATCATCATTGGTAGAGTTAAATATCAAGTAACAGAAAATGTCAAGTAGTGAAGACAGCTCAGATGGATCATTTTGCTGGGGTACAAAACATTACAGAAATTTGCATGATTATTTCCAGAGTACACAAGCAAAGGACAAAGCAAATTGTAATAGAAAACCTGATTTAATACGTGATTGGCTACAGAAGTTTGAAAAGAAAATGCAAGACTACAAAATCCAAAAAGATTCGTGGTATACATGGTACAACATGTACGTACCAATAAAAATAGAAAAACTACATGAGATCATACCAGATATGTCAAGTATAGACTATGAATATTGTAAAACAAACATATTAAAACACTATGTAACCTCTTTCGAGACTCTAAAAGTAGAAGTACAAAAGTTGAAACCATCCACAGACAAGTCATTCACCCAGTATATAAGTGAATTAGAAGAATCTTTCAGAAAACTAATGTTGATAATTAAGCATTCAGACAACAATCAAGGAGTAATAAATTTCTTGCTAATAGAAAAACTAAAAGCAACACTACCAGCCGAATGCGGAAATTATTTAGAAGAACACAAAACAGAACCTATCAAAAACTTACTAGAAAAATGCCGCGAATATTACAACCAAAGTATAAACCTGGTTAAAGACACTCAACAGAAAAGTACTGTGAAAGCAACGGCATCTGCAGCCACAGATTGTCAAAACAAACCACAGAAAACAAAACCAGTACTGTGCAAACATTGTAGCACTCCACATACAGAAAATGGAATATGCGATAAGAATCCCACTTATCCAGAATACCTAAATACTATTATAGCACAAAAACTGGGGAAGGTAAATCAAAAGAAATATAGAACAAAATGTCATTTTTGCCTTGCTTATGGCCACAGACGTTTTGAATGTGAAGGTGTAAAAAGAATACAGAAAGCAAAAGCAAATGCAGCCATAAACATTACAACAGACATTTCAGCAAAGAACTTAGAAAAAGTAAACATCACTAAGACGAAAACAAGACCAACCACTGCAAAGTCAGAACAATCTGAGTTTTACCCATCAGACTTTGTACCATATTTCAATAATGTTGTTAACATCACTCAGCCTCATTCCTTATGTAAAGAGAGCAATACTCAACAAGAAATTGAGGAAATGAACAAAACCTCAAGACTTTCGTTAGGAAAACTAACATTCCATGAGGGATACATCAATGACACAGTATGCACATGTGTACGCGACACTGGATCCTGTCTTATCGGTCTTCGAAAGACCCTAGCTGATCCTAAAGACTACCTAGATGAGTACATCTATTGCAAAACTGTTTCAGGGACAATAGAGAAATATCCTATGGCAAGGGCCAATATAAAATCACCTTTCCTATCAGGCAGAGTAACTTGTGCTTTATTAGACAATCCATGCTGTGATTTATTAATTGGAAATGTATTAAATGTAACAGAATACACAGAATCCAAAACTCACACAGGGCAAAAAGTTAACACCACAACAAGCACTGCCTTAACTACACCACTCATCATACAACAACATGATGAACAGACCAAAGTACCACACCATACCCACTTGATTACCATCTCAAAACAAGAAAAAACAGAAATGGGTGGGTATAATCACAAAGAAAAAGGTGCAGAAAACAAGTATTTCACAAGGCCAAGGAAAGATCACAAATCATCATGGTACATACTATACCTCCTGTACTCCCTGTTAACTACACACATAACCAAGTGCACACAATGGATGGTTATACTCGCACTACTCATTGTAAATACAACACAAATGTCTTCACAGACAGTTTTATTCACACATCATCATGACGCAACACAGATGATATTACTCATGACAAGCCAGCAAACTTTGTTACTTGTATCATTGCTGTTGAACCAAAGTTTGTTGTTACCACTGATAAACTCTATGTCAAATCAACTCAGACACATACTTACGCTGAACAATGCAAATCATCAGTCGGTGGAATTACTAACAAAAATCAGCAACAAATTACCCTACATATTTTGGAAAATATACACAAATTGCAGAAAAGCATACAAACATGCACGATTACATTTCACAACTATACATGGTGTATTATTATTATTTGAACTATTGAATGTACACACACATGTACGAGTGCAGGTTTGGAGATAGCACTCAAAATGATCTCAACATGAAAATTAAAAATCCCCACCCTTCGAAAATTTTAACCGTAACCCACTTTATATCCTTAGATCCAGTAACTCCATAGTTGCCTTGTCTGCTGTACAACTCCAGCGCTATGATACTAGCACACTCCATTGTACGGACCAACAGAAACATTCCTTCAACGTGAAAATTGTCATCAACAGAAGAGAAAGACACAACATATGATTTCAGGTATCAAACAGTAAGATATACCCATATTGACTTTGTTTTCAAACGAGTATCTACAGAATTCACCTTTTGAAATCGACTAACAACGACGACAGCTTCACAAGTACAGACATTCATTTTCGGTGATCAATTTAATGAACCAGATGCCAACCTACAAACTATGGCAAAGACAGTCACAGACAGACGCACCATGGCCACACTCAAAATTAAGGCCACTGAACTGAATTAATTCGTGTTTTATACGTGTGAATTCCAGCAATTTTACAGAACAGACTTACAAATTGTGCAAACTGGATGGAAAGTGTGAATCACTATACAGAAGGAAAGACAATATCAGGATATACAGAAGTCAACAAGTGTATCAGAAAGAATACATGCCAAATATTCTAGCACGGAAACGAACACTGTTAATGTAATTCCGTGTGCAGAACTTTCACAGGACAGGAACAATTTCCTTTACGTGCATAAAGACATCGACAATGTATATTTTATTGTATATGTATTAACTGTATAACATCCAATGTCTAATTTTATTATTATAATACTTTGTATTGTTATAATGTAATATGTACATATGAGCGTAAGTATAGTGGCGAATAGAATAAGTGGTAATGCTGAGAATCAACGCCTGGCAATCCCAATGCGCGAGTGTTACCAAACTTGCCTTCGCGTATAGTGGATAGCCCGACGAATGACGCTTAGCAATAGTGGTACAGAATTAACATCATAAGATGGTAACAAGAAAGAACATACCATCAGGGTGATGCCAACCAAAGAGATTGATAACTCTCCATAACAGTAAACGAGGTGTGCTCAAAAAGGGAAACAACTCAAGGTCCGACATAAGATGAGGTAAGGGAGACTATGACATACATGAAGTATATTCGAACCATGACCACAACATTGACATAGCGTGCTCATAAAGAATCGAGTAGTGTGCATTAAATCGAGACGAGGGGAACCACGTCTGAATAGAGAGAAAAAAAAATTAAGAATGCTGTAAGAGGAAGTTGTAGCCTTATTCGAGACGTAAACCAATGGAGAATCCTTAAACCAGCATAGCCACAATAACTATGAGAGGATAATGCACAGACAATCGATTGAAAAAAAAATGAACATAATGTAATGTCACGGAGTGTGGGTTGAATAATATAACGAGGTATGACAAGTAGACCCAACCATAACATTTGTCAGACCACGACAAAACCTTGAGAGAAACCTCAACACTGAAAAAGAGAGAACAATATTTGAAGTTAATCTCGGAAGAGATCAGAGCAAAAAGGGACGCAAGCGTGTACTTAGTATCATATAATCCCCTGACAAGGTTAGAAAGATGGGCCAAGAGTGACAACACCAGAATGTGTCACATTTCCAAGAGAAAGTGCCACATTCGCTGCGGGGGAAGGGGGAGAGTGTCATGGTCTTATATGTACGGAAGAATGTAAGTGCCGGTATGTAAGCGAGAGTCAGTGTAAGCATAGCTGAGGTAAAGGGCAGTAATAGACACCACGGCTTGGCTAGTGGACGGTCAGGCAAGAAGCCCGTGAACAGAGCCACGTGATGTGGGAAGGTCAACGAGGAGAGAGGCAGTGTGTGTGAGGCAGCGAATAGGGACGGACGTGTGGAGATCTATAGAACGATAGAACGATAGAAGGATAGTGTTTGTAACGGATAGATGGAGATGAACGTTGTGTATTGATATTCGAGGAATGTACTAACTGTGATATGTGCGGGATGATGTGAAGTTTGATTGTGAATGACCATGCGGGCGACAGTGTAAAGATCGCCATTGCGAGCTAGCGCGTGGCTGTTGGTGGTGAACGATTGTTTGAGCGTGAACTGCGATCATGTTGTCAGCTTGTAATATATTGTAATAAATGATTGTTCAGGAGATAGCTCCTGCCAGTTTCCGATTGCATTCATGTGTTATTAGTAGATGTGTCGTAGATGTTATAATATACCTGCCATAGTCCAGTGGGCTAGACGGAGCCAGTAGTAAGACTCTGACACTGTGGAATTAAGCCAGTAAAGCATTTATGACATATATGAAATACATCAAGACATTGAGATAATGTTCATCATTCAAATATAGAATTAAGAACTCTCCTTAAATTCACTGATGATTTCAGTCATTTGGCCACTATGCCTTTCCACTAAGAGCCTACAATTGTTTCTCTAATCCACAAGATGGTACTGGAAAATTTCCCACGAATTATAAAACACTTTGCCTAAACAGTCTCTACACAACCATAATAATCAGAGGAGTTCATGACTACTCTCTGTCCATTAAAGTCCTTGATTGTTTTCATATTTATCAAGTTTCACTGAGTGGAATCAAAGTTATAGCAATGATGACATGTTGCCAAGACTTCTGTCTTATTTGTAAGTAATCTGCAGTGAGGTATAAAATGATCCTAGTGATCTTAGAAATGTTTCTGCAATTAAGATATTGTCAATCATCAGAATGAGCATGAAGCACAGATCAGTTTTGGGCACAGTTCAGTGGGGACTCATTGATCAGATTAACTCCTGACCACAGATCCCTTGTGAACCTCTTTACTACAGAACTGCTCATGGATTGCAAACCCATGGTACATTATTTGGCAATGATCTGCAACTCTGGATCATTACAATCTGCGAACACCGTCATCCTCACCTGAGGTGGATAAACATGGTGTACTACAGGAAGTACTACAAGCTAGAGCTACAGTGTCTCTTATTTGTACTGGCATTAGACCTCAGCAATTGTAGTTGGCAGGCCCTCTTATCCTGCCCTTGTACATGGTGATCTGTTGACTGATGTTCTCACAGAGGACACAGACACAGTGAATGACAAGGCGAGGAGAGAAATGATGGAGAGTTAATGATAAAATGCACCCAGCATAACTGATCCTAAATAGTAATGGAACAGAACAGGATGATTGTTTTAATTTCATAAACTCATGTTACCATCAGTGCTGCCTCAATTGTTTTAGTCTGCCTGGTTACTTTCCTGTTTATACCTTCTCACCTCTTCTGTCATTACCTTTACTTACTTCTTCTGAAACTGGGGTGGTAATCCCCTTGACAGTTTAGAAGTGCTTATGCACGGAAGCATACTATATGTTTCTCCTTTACCTACTCTGTCAAACTGGGTGATGCTTTAATAACTACATTCCACATGTTGAATCCAAGTAATAATGTAAAGAACATACATTAAATATTTTCACTCTTATGTTAATATAAGTAACATATAATTGGTATGAATGTGGAGGTCTGTGTGAAACATTCCTTATGAGGATTTACACTGCCTCTCATTCATTAACACATATATATACGGAGTGAAAGAAAGATGAGAGGACACAATGCACTCATTCTCTCATTCTAACACCAATCTTCTTCTTTATTCGTTCACTTGAGTGCTGGAGCTGGGCTGTTAGCTTGACTGTGATTCAGCCAGAGTGCTAGATACATGTTTGATCACGTCACAATGCGTTCGAATAATCACAGCAGTATACATGCTGGACCAGTCATTGGTGCTAAACATTTATACACACAATCTGTCTTCACGCCACGGACATATAAGATCAGAGGTAGAGCCTTTCATTCCTCCGTCTCACATTCACGTGTGGTGACGATTCGCTGTGGATCGGGACTAAGGCGACACATAGCCCACAGATCATAGTTTATCCTGTACTAAACCTGCTCTGAACGCAGTCAGAAAGCTAGTAGGATATAGACTCAAGAACAGGAAAGTCTGGGTATAATTGAGCCTCTTTTCACAGCTTAAGACATAGTGATTGTACAGCAACTCTTCTGGGAACGAAAGGTAGATGGAGTTAGATATCTACATCAGTGCTGGCAGAGAGTAGCCATTTTGGGACCGGGTGAAAGTTGACGGCTATCTTCGGACAGAAGAATATATATATATATATATATATATATATATATATATATATATATATATATATATATATATATATATATATATATATATATATATATATATATATATATATATACATTTGTGCCGAAACTTACACACACACACACACTCTCATGCATAAAGCTTTACCTGACTCATAAGTATCCAAACTCAGCCATAATTTAGTCTGAAGTATTCCTATGAATCAGGCAGAGGGACATACAGATCAAATGGACTCTTACTGGAACCACATCTGGCCTCATTGACGGTCAATCTGCATGTGCCAAATGTTAGCGTCTCTAAACCCAAAACCTTTCGCGCCGACGCGATTCTTCTAGGTTACCCAATGAGTAGAGCAGGCTTCGACCACATGACCTGTTCATCACGGGGTGTCACAGCTATTATTAGAGCTGACACCACATTCCTAGCATTCCAATGCTTCCTAGTGCGAACGCTTTTGGATTCAAGTGTGTTTTGAAGTTGTGCTGTGCAGAAGTGACCAAGACGGAGTGCGCAATAATGCGACACATACCAAGTACGTTACCGACGTGACGAGATTCTTGCGTACGTCACGTTAATCACGAGAGTATATAGGATTACGGAGAAAGTCGCTAACCCCTAGGCCAGTGAGACGGCTCAATTTCCTTACTGTATTGTAAATCCTCAATGTATTTGCTGTCTTATAAAGTCTTGTTTAATCTTCATTGTCTTTTCTTTCTTCTACTGTCTTGTAAATTTTTAATTACTGTACTGTCTTGTGAGTGATTCTTTAATTCCATTACTGTCTTGCAAATGGTTAATGCCTTTACTGTCTGGATAAATTGTATACAAATAAATATTTATAGCCTGTCGTCTTGTTCTTTTATAAATTTAAATTTTGTAGTGGTATGATTCCTTAAGCAAAAACACAAGAACTGATGGTATTACTTGAGTAGATCGGCACCAGGTTGCTCACCCCGTTGCTGATGTCATGCAGGTCTTGTCTTCATTCAGGCCCTGTCTCTCTACCTTGTAGAGCGAGTCAACGGACAAGTCTACCGGAGGATGGTTCTGGGGGTGTCTCCGGCTGACGGCAAGAAACTCCTGGTAGTTCAGTACAATATCTCAGAGTCCACTTATCCCAGGTTGTCCTATACGTGTATGTGTGTATGTGTGTGTGTGTGTGTGTGTGTGTGTGTGTGTGTGTGTGTGTGTGGAGCTTTGTGTGTGTCGTGTGTGTATGTGTCTCTGTGTGTGAGACTGTGTGTGTGTGTGTAGTGTGCATGTGGCTGTGTGTGTTTTCCTCACGTTTAACGTTGCACTAACACCATCTTGGAGTCCACTTATCCCAGACTTTGTGAGTGCATGCGCGCGCGTTTGCGTGCGTACGCGCGTGTGTGACTAAGAGACATCTTAAAAACAATAGCACATTGATAAAATTACACAGCACAGCAATATTTTGTGAAAGTTACACAGTATTGCCCTATTGTGGGAAAAATTCACACTATAGCCATATTTTGTGAAAAATTCACACTATAGCCATATTTTGTGAAAAATTCACACTATAGCCATATTTTGTGAAAGTTACACAGTATTGCCATATTTTGGGAAAAATTCACACTATAGCCATATTTTGTGAAAAATTCACACTATAGCCATATTTTGTGAAAATTACACAGTATAGCCATTCTTTTCGAAAATTACACAGTGTAGCCATATTTTGTAACAATTACACACTATAGCCATATTTTGTAACAATTACCCGTGATCTTGTTTATATTTGTGTGTGTGTGTGTGATCTTGTTTCTGTTTGTGTGTGTGGGTGTGTGTGATCTTTTCTCTAGTTTGTGTGTGTGTGATCTTGTTTCTGTCTGTGTGTGTGTGATCTTATGTATGTTTGTGTGTGATCCTGTTCTGTTTCTGTGTGCGTTTATGTTTGTGTGTGATCGTGTTTCTTTTGAATGTGATCTGGTGTCCGTCTGTGTGTGGTCTCGTGGTTGATTGTCTGTGATCTTGTTTATGTTTGTATGATAATGTGTCTGTTTTCTCAGCTCCACTGAACTTGGCCCTGCAGACTTCTCGGCAATGACACGTGACGACCTAGAAACTAGACCCGGATGTCAGGCCGTCTTCGTGGAGCTCACCCCGAGAGTGTTCAGTGGGAACTGGGCCGACTGTAGACATGTTGTCAATGGGGTAAGTCTGGTGTGTGACTGCAGACATGTTGCCCATGGGGTTAGTCTGATGTGTGACTGCAGACGTTTTGTCAATGGGGTAAGTCTGATGTGTGAATGCAGACAGGTTGTACATGGGGTACATCTGGTGTGTGACTGCAGACATGATGCCCATGGGGTAAGTCTGATGTGTGACTGCAGACGTGTTGTCAATGGGGTATATCTGGTGTGTGACTGCAGACATGTTACCCATAGGGGTAATCCTGATGTGTGACTGCAGACGTTTTGTCAATGGGGTAAGTCTGGTGTGTAACTGTAGACAGGTTGTCCATGGCATACATCTGGTGTGTAGCTGCAGACAATTTGTCCATCGGGTAAGTCTGGTGTTTGACTGCAGACATGTTGTCAAATGGGTATGTCTAATGTGTGACAGGAGATATGTTGTCAATGGGGTAAGTCTGGTGTTTGACTGCAGACATGTTGTCAAATGGGTAAGTCTAATGTGTGACAGTAGATATGTTGTCAATAAAGTAAGTCTGGTGTTTGACTGCTGACATGTTGTCCATGATGTAATTCTGGTGTTTGAAGGCAAATATGTTGTCAAGGGGGTAAATCAGGTGTTTTGCTTCATAACTGTTGTCAATGTGGCAAGGTTTGGCAAGGACAGTAGATATGTTGTCAATGGGATAAGTCTGGTGTGTGACTGCAGACATATTGTCAATGGGTAAATCTGGTGTTTTAATGTAGACATGATTTCCATTGGGTAAGGCTGGTGTTTGACTGCAGACATCTTGTCAATGGGGTAAGTCTGGTGTTTGACTGCAGACATCTTGTCAATGGCGTAAGTCTGGTGTTTCTGTTATGTATGTAATATATATTGTCATGAGTGTAGCCCAGTTATCATCCCCCACTATATTGTCACATTTATCTCTGATGTTCATTCCGGAAATGTTTATCTTATTATGAGAGGAGCGTCCGCTGTATCTGTTTACCATCACGTGTAAAGGCCTCAACTTGGAGACACCGCAGGACGCCAGGGAAATCCAACCGATAGTGCCTTACGACCTGAGGAGAGTGGCAGACAGGTATGACTCTAAAATGTTATAATAAACAAGATGGTCTGTGTTTTCTGGTGGTGTTTGCTCCTGGGTGGACGTCCAGGCCTTTCATTAATCACATTCGCCAGGGATACAATTGTCTACTGCTGGATCTGTTCTGTCTACTACTGGATCTGTTCTGTCTACTACTGGATCTGTTCTGTCTACTGCTAGATCTGTTCTGTCTACTGCTGGATCTGTTCTGTCTACTGCTAGATCTGTTCTGTCTACTGCTAGATCTGTTCTGTCTACTGCTGGATCTGTTCTGTCTACTGCTAGATCTGTTCTGTCTACTACTAGATCTGTTCTGTCTACTACTGGATCTGTTCTGTCTACTGCTGGATCTGTTCTGTCTACTGCTAGATCTGTTCTGTCTACTGCTGGATCTGTTCTGTCTACTGCTAGATCTGTTCTGTCTACTGCTAGATCTGTTCTGTCTACTGCTAGATCTGTTCTGTCTACTACTGGATCTGTTCTGTCTACTGCTAGATCTGTTCTGTCTACTGCTGGATCTGTTCTGTCTACTACTAGATCTGTTCTGTCTACTACTGGATCTGTTCTGTCTACTACTGGATCTGTTCTGTCTACTACTGGATCTGTTCTGTCTACTACTAGATCTGTTGTGTCTACTACTGGATCTGTTCTGTCTACTGCTAGATCTGTTCTGTCTACTACTGGATCTGTTCTGTCTACTACTAGATCTGTTCTGTCTACTACTGGATCTGTTCTGTCTACTACTAGATCTGTTCTGTCTACTGCTAGATCTGTTCTGTCTACTACTGGATCTGTTCTGTCTACTACTAGATCTGTTCTGTCTACTACTGGATCTGTTCTGTCTACTACTAGATCTGTTCTGTCTACTGCTAGATCTGTTCTGTCTACTGCTAGATCTGTTCTGTCTACTACTAGATCTGTTCTGTCTACTACTGGATCTGTTCTGTCTACTGCTAGATCTGTTCTGTCTACTGCTAGATCTGTTCTGTCTACTACTGGATCTGTTCTGTCTACTGCTAGATCTGTTCTGTCTACTACTAGATCTGTTCAGTCTACTGCTGGATCTGTTCTGTCTACTACTGGATCTGTTCTGTCTACTGCTAGATCTGTTCTGTCTACTGCTGGATCTGTTCTGTCTACTGCTAGATCTGTTCTGTCTACTGCTAGATCTGTTCTGTCTACTACTGGATCTGTTCTGTCTACTGCTGGATCTGTTCTGTCTACTACTGGATCTGTTCTGTCTACTGCTAGATCTGTTTTGTCTACTGCTGGATCTGTTCTGTCTACTGCTAGATCTGTTCTGTCTACTGCTGGATCTGTTCTGTCTACTGCTGGATCTGTTCTGTCTACTACTGGATCTGTTCTGTCTACTACTGGATCTGTTGTCTGTACTGCTAGATCTGTTCTGTCTACTACTGGATCTGTTCTGTCTACTGCTAGATCTGTTCTGTCTACTGCTGGATCTGTTCTGTCTACTGCTAGATCTGTTCTGTCTACTGCTGGATCTGTTCTGTCTACTGCTGGATCTGTTCTGTCTACTACTGGATCTGTTCTGTCTACTACTGGTTCTGTTGTCTGCACTGCTAGATCTGTTCTGTCTACTACTGGATCTGTTCTGTCTACTGCTGGATCTGTTCTGTCTACTGCTGGATCTGTTCTGTCTACTGCTAGATCTGTTCTGTCTACTGCTGGATCTGTTCTGTCTACTGCTGGATCTGTTCTGTCTACTACTGGATCTGTTCTGTCTACTACTGGATCTGTTCTGTCTACTGCTGGATCTGTTCTGTCTACTGCTGGATCTGTTCTGTCTACTACTGGATCTGTTCTGTCTACTGCTAGATCTGTTCTGTCTACTACTGGATCTGTTCTGTCTACTACTGGATCTGTTCTGTCTACTGCTAGATCTGTTCTGTCTACTGCTAGATCTGTTCTGTCTACTACTGGATCTGTTCTGTCTACTACTGGATCTGTTCTGTCTACTGCTGGATCTGTTCTGTCTACTGCTAGATCTGTTCTGTCTACTGCTGGATCTGTTCTGTCTACTACTGGATCTGTTCTGTCTACTACTGGATCTGTTCTGTCTACTGCTAGATCTGTTCTGTCTACTACTGGATCTGTTCTGTCTACTGCTAGATCTGTTCTGTCTACTACTGGATCTGTTCTGTCTACTGCTGGATCTGTTCTGTCTACTGCTAGATCTGTTCTGTCTACTACTGGATCTGTTCTGTCTACTACTGGATCTGTTCTGTCTACTACTGGATCTGTTCTGTCTACTGCTAGATCTGTTCTGTCTACTACTGGATCTGTTCTGTCTACTACTGGATCTGTTCTGTCTACTGCTAGATCTGTTCTGTCTACTACTGGATCTGTTGTCTGTACTGCTAGATCTGTTCTGTCTACTGCTAGATCTGTTCTGTCTACTGCTAGATCTGTTCTGTCTACTACTGGTTCTGTTGTCTGTACTGCTAGATCTGTTCTGTCTACTACTGGATCTGTTCTGTCTACTGCTGGATCTGTTCTGTCTACTGCTAGATCTGTTCTGTCTACTACTGGTTCTGTTGTCTGTACTGCTAGATCTGTTCTGTCTACTACTGGATCTGTTCTGTCTACTGCTAGATCTGTTCTGTCTACTGCTGGATCTGTTCTGTCTACTGCTAGATCTGTTCTGTCTACTACTGGTTCTGTTGTCTGTACTGCTAGATCTGTTCTGTCTACTACTGGATCTGTTCTGTCTACTGCTAGATCTGTTCTGTCTACTACTGGATCTGTTCTGTCTACTGCTGGATCTGTTCTGTCTACTGCTAGATCTGTTCTGTCTACTACTGGTTCTGTTGTCTGTACTGCTAGATCTGTTCTGTCTACTACTGGATCTGTTCTGTCTACTGCTAGATCTGTTCTGTCTACTACTGGATCTGTTCTGTCTACTGCTGGATCTGTTCTGTCTACTGCTAGATCTGTTCTGTCTACTGCTAGATCTGTTCTGTCTACTACTGGATCTGTTCTGTCTACTGCTAGATCTGTTCTGTCTACTGCTGGATCTGTTCTGTCTACTGCTAGATCTGTTCTGTCTACTGCTGGATCTGTTCTGTCTACTGCTAGATCTGTTCTGTCTACTGCTAGATCTGTTCTGTCTACTGCTGGATGTGTTCTGTCTACTACTGGTTCTGTTGTCTGTACTGCTAGATCTGTTCTGTCTACTACTGGATCTGTTCTGTCTACTGCTAGATCTGTTCTGTCTACTGCTGGATCTGTTCTGTCTACTACTGGATCTGTTCTGTCTACTGCTAGATCTGTTCTGTCTACTGCTGGATCTGTTCTGTCTACTACTGGTTCTGTTGTCTGTACTGCTAGATCTGTTCTGTCTACTACTGGATCTGTTCTGTCTACTGCTAGATCTGTTCTGTCTACTGCTGGATCTGTTCTGTCTACTGCTAGATCTGTTCTGTCTACTGCTGGATCTGTTCTGTCTACTGCTAGATCTGTTCTGTCTACTGCTGGATCTGTTCTGTCTACTGCTGGATCTGTTCTGTCTACTGCTAGATCTGTTCTGTCTACTACTGGATCTGTCTACTGCTGGATCTGTTCTGTCTACTGCTAGATCTGTTCTGTCTACTGCTGGATCTGTCTACTGCTGGATCTGTTATGTCTACTGCTGGATCTGTTCTGTCTCCTGCTTGATATGCTGTGTCTATTGTTGGATCTGTTCTGTCTATTGCTGGATCTGTTTTGTTTGTTACTGGACCAATTCTGTCTTTTACTGGATCTGTTCTGTCTCTTGCAGGATCCCGTGTGTCCATTGCTTGATCTGTTCTCACTATTGATGGATCTGTTCTTTCTGTTGTCGGATCTGTTCTGTCAGTTTCTGGATCTGGTCTGTCTATTTAGGGATCTGTTCTGTCTATTGCTGTATCTGCTATGTCTATTTATGATTATGTTATTACAATTCCTGGATATGTTCTGTCTATTGCTGTATGTGTTCTGCCTGTTGTCGGTTATGTTCTGTCTGTTGCTGGATCTGTTCTTTGTATTTTTGAACCTGTCCTATCTATTGTTGGAATTGTTCTATCTATTGCTGAATCTGTTGTGTCTATTGCTGGATCTGAATTGCCTATTGCTGGATCTGTTCTGTATGTTTCTGGATCTGTTCTGTCTTTTGTTGGATTTGTTCTATCTATTGCTGGATCTGTTCTATCTATTGCTGGATCTGTTCTATCTATTGCTGGATCTGTTCTATCTATTGCTGGATCTGTTCTGTATGTTTCTGGATCTGTTCTGTCTTTTGCTGGATTTGTTCTATCTATTGCTGGATCTGTTCTATCTATTGCTGGAACTATTTTTCCTATTGTTTGATCTGTGTGTCTATTGCTGAATCTGTTTTGTCTATTTGTGGATCTGTTCTGACTATAGCTGGATCTGTTCTGTCTATTGCTGGATCTGTTCTGCCAATTGCTGGATGTGTTGTGGTTATTGCAGGATCTGTTGTCTCTACTGCCGGATCTCTTGTATCTATTGCTGGATCTGTTCTGTCTTTTTCAAGATCTGTTCTATCTATTGTTGGAACTGTTCTATCTATTGCTGAAACGGTAGTGCCAATTTCTGGATCTGTTCTGTGTCTTGATGTTTCCGTTCTGCCTGTTGCCGGATCTGTTCTGTCTAATTACTGGATTTGTAAAATATATTGCTAGAATGTTGTGCCAATGGCTGGATCTGTAAAGTCTATTGCTGGATCTGTTCTGTCTATTGCTGGATCTGTTGTGTTGATTGCTGGATCTTTTCTGTCTGTTGTTAAATCTGTTGTATCTATTGTTGGATCTGTTCCGTTTACTGTTGGATCTGTTCTGTCTACTGCCGGATCTGTTGTCTGTTGTTGGATGTTTTCTGGCTCTTGCTGGATCTTTTATATATGATGCTGGATCTGTACTGTCTACTGTTGGATCTGTGCTTATGTTGCTTATCTGTTGTGTCTATTGCTGGATCTGTTCTATTTGTTGCTGGATCTGTTCAGCCTACTGATGGATCTATTGTGTGTTGTTGGATCTCATGGGTCTACTGATGGATCTGTTGTCTCTTGTTGGATCCCTTGTGTGTAATACTGATCTGTTGTCTGTTGTTGGATATCATGTGTC
Source organism: Cepaea nemoralis (assembly GCA_014155875.1). NCBI lineage: Eukaryota > Metazoa > Mollusca > Gastropoda > Stylommatophora > Helicidae > Cepaea > Cepaea nemoralis. The sequence goes on along the minus strand of JACEFZ010009775.1, from coordinate 114,412 downwards.
TACTAATGGAACTGTTGTCTGTTGTTGGATCTTTTTTGTTTAATGTTGATCTGTTGTCTGTTTTGAATCTCATGTGTCTAATGATGGATCTGTTGTCTGTTGTTGGATTTCTTGTGTCTACTGCTGTTCTATCTATTGCTGGGTCTGTTCAATCTATTACTGGATCTGTTCTGGTTTGGGAATGTATGGTATCTAAAACTACCTTTATAACAGTTGATATTTTACATTACATGCTAAACTGGGTTATACAAACACCATCTAGCTGTCATTGCGGACGTAAACCAGAGTGGACTAGTGCGGGCATGCTCGGGTGCCTGCCTAGTGCTCATGGGTTCGAGTCCACTTATGGACGAAGTTTTATAACTGAAGTCGGCTGTCAGGTCCACCTAGCAAACAATGGGTACAAGGAAACGACTTAGGAAGTAAAGGCGATCAGTGAAGTACTGACCACGTCAGCCATAGAGTGTCAAGTGTTCAGCCATAGAGTGTCAAGTGTTCAGCCATAGAGTGTCAAGTGGTCAGCCATAGAGTGTCAAGTGTTCAGCCATAGAGTGTCAAGTGTTCAGCCATAGAGTGTCAAGTGTTCAGCCATAGAGTGTCAAGTGGTCAGCCATAGAGTGTCAAGTGTTCAGCCATAGAGTGTCAAGTGGTCAGCCATAGAGTGTCAAGTGTTCAGCCATAGAGTGTCAAGTGGTCAGCCATAGAGTGTCAAGTGTTCAGCCATAGAGTGTCAAGTGGTCAGCCATAGAGTGTCAAGTGTTCAGCCATAGAGTGTCAAGTTGTCAGCCATAGAGTGTCAAGTGGTCAGCCATAGAGTGTCAAGTGGTCAGCCATAGAGTATCAATTGGTCAGCCATAGAGTGTCAAGTGTTCAGCCATAGAGTGTCAAGTGTTCAGCCATAGAGTGTCAAGTGTTCAGCCATAGAGTGTCAAGTGTTCAGCCATAGAGTATCAATTGGTCAGCCATAGAGTGTCAAGTGTTCAGCCATAGAGTGTCAAGTGTTCAGCCACAGAGCGCCACGTGGTCAGCCATAGAGTGTCAAGTGTTCAGCCATAGAGTGTCAAGTGTTCAGCCATAGAGTATCAATTGGTCAGCCATAGAGTGTCAAGTGTTCAGCCATAGAGTGTCAAGTGTTCAGCCATAGAGTGTCAAGTGTTCAGCCATAGAGTGTCAAGTGTTCAGCCATAGAGTGTCAAGTGTTCAGCCATAGAGTGTCAAGTGTTCAGCCATAGAGTGTCAAGTGTTCAGCCACAGAGCGCCACGTGGTCAGCCATAGAGTGTCAAGTGTTCAGCCATAGAGTGTCAAGTGTTCAGCCATAGAGTATCAATTGGACAGCCATAGAGTGTCAAGTGTTCAGCCATAGAGTGTCAAGTGTTCAGCCATAGAGTGTCAAGTGTTCAGCCATAGAGTGTCAAGTGTTCAGCCATAGAGTGTCAATTGTTCAGCCATAGAGTGTCAAGTGTTCAGCCATAGAGTGTCAAGTGTTCAGTCATAGAGTATCAATTGGTCAGCCATAGAGTGTCGAGTGTTCAGCCATAGAGTGTCAAGTGTTCAGCCACAGAGCGCCACGTGGTCAGCCATAGAGTGTCAAGTGTTCAGCCATAGAGTGTCAAGTGTTCAGCCATAGAGTATCAATTGGTCAGCCATAGAGTGTCAAGTGTTCAGCCATAGAGTGTCAAGTGTTCAGCCATAGAGTGTCAAGTGTTCAGCCATAGAGTGTCAAGTGGTCAGCCATAGAGTGTCAAGTGTTCAGCCATAGAGTGTCAAGTGTTCAGCCATAGAGTGTCTAGTGTTCAGCCATAGAGTGTCAAGTGGTCAGCCATAGAGTGTCAAGTGTTCAGCCATAGAGTGTCAAGTGTTCAGCCATAGAGTGTCAAGTGTTCAGCCATAGAGTGTCAAGTGTTCAGCCATAGAGTGTCAAGTGTTCAGCCACAGAGCGCCACGTGGTCAGCCATAGAACACCAAACCAAGCAACATCATCAGCATGTATGCAATGCTAAACTGCTACATTAGCAACATCTTCTCAACACATCACCATGTATGTGATACTAAAGTCCCACATTACCAACATCTACTCAACAAATCATCATGTATGCGATTCTAAACTACCACATTAACATCATCATCATCATGTATGTAATACTCAACTATCGCATTAGCAACATCTACCCAACACATCAGCATGTATGTGATACTAAACTACCACATTAGCAAAATCATCATCATGTATGTAATACTATACTACAACATCAACATCACCTACTCAACACATCAGCATCATCCCAATGTATTTAATACTAAATCTCATGGTCTCTATGGTACAACCAGCCCCCAGGCCACCGACGCTCGAGCCAGTCACGTGGGACCGTGCAGCGGAAAACAGTGAACACAGAAAACACTGCCACATCAAGGACATCACACTCCCGGCATGCAGATGTTAGCTACCATGTTGCTGCCTGGCTCCATCCGTGTGTGTTCCTGTATCAGTGACTACATTTTATGTGCTTGTACCTTAGTCACTAGATGCCACTCACTGATTGCATATATTTAGATATTGTTGTGTCCACATTTGTACAGGGAAAAATATCACCATCTATTCAAAATATGTTGTGTTCATATTTGTACAGGAAATAAAATCACCAAGTATTCAAGATCTATTGCGTTCATATTATGAGTCTCATTCTAGCCAAATCAAAATTGTTAAATCATCAGCTAGTTCCAGCCAATTCTTAAGGGTACAAGAAGCAGGAATTTGACCCATAGCATAACCTGCTACTGACCTTGTCTATGTGACAGGCTGCACGAGAACAGACTCAAGGTTATTTTAAATACAAGCACTCATATGTCAGATATCACCGTTGTGCTGTCAAGTGTCTGTCCTTCACATATATAAGGTAACATACCATGATGAGGTCATGTTGCCGCTTCAATTGCTTGCCGTCTGTTCTTCTCAAACACATCACCCGGTACCTAAAGCTAGTTGTAATTGATCCATATTCAGATTTGTTCTATAGTTCAGCACACCCTGCATGCAGACCTGGCCATAGATCAGATTTGTTCTATAGTTCAGCACCCCCAGCATGCAGCCTCAGACATAGATCAGATTTGTTCTATAGTTCAGCACATCCTGCTTGCAGCCCTGGACATAGATCAGATTTGTTCTATAGTTCAGCACCCCCAGCATGCAGCCTCAGACATGGATCAGATTTGTTCTATAGTTCAGCACACCCTGCTTGCAGCCCTGGACATAGATCAGATTTGTTCTATAGTTCAGCACCCCCAGCATGCAGCCTCAGACATAGATCAGATTTGTTCTATAGTTCAGCACCCCCAGCATGCAGCCTCAGACATAGATCAGATTTGTTCTATAGTTCAGCACCCCCAGCATGCAGCCTCAGACATAGATCAGATTTGTTCTATAGTTCATCACCCCCAGCATGTAACCCAGCACGTATAAGATTTATTCTATAGTTCAACACCCCCTGCATGCAGCCCTGGGCATAGACCAGATTTGTTATATAGTTCAACACCCCCTGCATGCAGCCCTTATAGATCAGATGTGTTCTATAGTTCAGCACCCCCAGCATGCAGCCCTGGACACATGCAAGATTTGTTGTATCTTATATACGACAGACACTTTAATCTGTTTTGTGTTATCCAAAGTATGACAGACAATCTAGCCTACTTTGTGTGATCTCATGTACGACAGCACTCTACTTTCTACCGTGCCCACCAACATACATCCCATATTCCTCTAAGCAAACGTACTAACTATGCAACCTGTTGTCTGAAATTGTTTGTACTATAGTATCACGGTAGCTAACGCAGACATTTCCACACGGGGAGCTCAGTATCTGCTACAGTGATGTCCATCTCTGAAATCAACCGAAACACATTCCTGGAGCTCGACAGGTGATGATGATGGCACTGGGAAGAGAGCGGGTGTCATGTGGCCGCTACATGCATGAGTCGTCATCTGTCACCTGATTCACATGTTTGTGTGTTTACATAGATTGGCTGTATGTATGAGTCGTCCTCTGTCACCTCATTCGTATGTTTGTGTGTTTACCTAGATTTGCTCCGTGGCCAAAGGGTTACGGATGCAGTTCGTAATCCCGCATACCGCGAGTGATCTGGAAGCAGACTGCATGCGGCAATTTTCATAAAATGGTTTTATTACCCGTCTTTCATAGAGCAATGGAAAACTACTGAAAGTACACTTGCCAAGAAATTGCAAACAGCCAAATATTATAGTTAGTTAGTTAGTCGACAGATCATCCTCGTTGCACATCGAACCATTCAGTCCATAAGTGCTCGGATCCCCTCCTCAGCAAATCCCGCAGCGTGTAGCGGCTAACGACGCCAGTTCTGTGTTGGTTTATCAATCTTCTTTGGCTTCCTGCGTAGTGTTCTTGTTTGGCCACCCCTCTTTTAATTTGCTGCTCCCGCAGTCTGGCCATTGTTGTAGATTCACAGTCATCACTTGGTTCTTGCAAAAGTCTCACTTCTCGTAGAGCATTCAGAATGTCAGCCTGGTCCATGGCGCGTCCGCCCTCCACAGTAGCCTCACCTGCGAGCTTGTCAGCCCGCTCATTTCCTTGTACTCCCGCATGACCTGGCACGAAGATGAAACTAATCTTTGCCAGCCGAGACCGCTTCAGAGGCAGCAACCACTCTCTTCGGATCGACCCCTCCTCTATCCTCTTGATCATGTTCATTGAGTCGCTAAGGAAACAAGCCCTAGTGAATGTCTGTGTCTCGAGCCATGTTATTGCTTTACTTACTGCCATGACTTCCATGGTCAGGCTACTTGTGGTTTCAGTGAAAGCACCAGAGTCCTCCTTCACAATTCTCCCTCCGGCCCGAGCTGTAAAGGCCCATGAGCTTCTCACATGTCGGACGACCGACCCATCTGTGTAGATGACCGCGTCACCGTCTAGCGAATTCTCGAAAATCAACGCTTGTACTTCAGCCTCAACAGCAGCCGGATTTTCTTGTCTGCATTTTCTATCTAGTTGGATGCAAACTGAAAAGGATGTGCAGAAGTCTGTTGGCACTTGCACCCACTCCTCGCCAGGTTCTAAGTCCTCAAGTGAACACACCTGTTGAAGAATGTCTTCGGCTTGACCCATCCACGACCGTCCTCTTTTTAACCTGCTGCCCTTCACCTTCCTAATTTCGCTATGCAGTGGATGTTGTGTGTTTGCGTTAATTTTGAGGTAGGCGCGTGCCCTGCAAACTTGTATTCTCTCTTCAATGGTTGGAAAATCAAGAAGGTAGCGCATCGCCCTGCATGCTGTATCTCTTGTACATCCAAGAATAATGCGCATTGCTTCATTCTGTATCCTTTCCATCCTTTCTATCTGCGTATGGCTGAGAGTCAGGATTGCCATTGCATACTCCAAAACAGACATGACCAGCCCCTCGTACAGAAGACATAGATGGCGCTGCTCACAGTTTGCTGCCGCCATCACCCGCATCGCTGCCAAACCCCGCTTGGCCTTTGTTATCACCTGGTCTATGTGCACATTATAAGCAAGGCTTCGATCAAACCGTATTCCCAGGTAATTCATTGCCTGCGTTCTTTCCACCGTCTCTGAACACAGCATTACAGTTGGTGTTGGATTGTTGACAATATGATTATTCAACGAGAACCAAGTCACTGTTGCCTTTGTTGGGTTGACCATTGCCCCAGCTTCATCACACCAAGTACTTATGCGATTGAGTTCGTTTTGTAGTTCCACAGCAACCTCCTCTCTATCCTTACCCTGACGATCAGCCAAATATTATGGGGTTGACTGCGACGTCCTGTAAAGGATATGCAAGAAGTTTGTTTTAAACTTACCTAGATAAGGGAATGCAGCTGCATCGCCACAGCGGTCGGTACTTGTGCCTTGCATGTATATTGAACAAAGTTCAGTGGTTTGTCACAATAAACATGGACATGAAATCCAGGTGAACAAGTGACAGACAGCAGAACTCCGGCTGTTCACATCAAATCTAGGTGAACAAGCGACAGACAGCGGAACCCCGGCTGTTCACATCAAATTCAGGTGAACAAGTGACAGACAGCAGAACTCCGGCTGTTCACATCAAATTCAGGTGAACAAGTGACAGACAGCAGAACTCCGGCTGTTCACATCAAATCCAGGTGAACAAGTGACAGACAGCAGAACTCCGGCTGTTCACATCAAATCCAGGTGAACAAGCGACAGACAGCAGAACTCCGGCTGTTCACATCAAATCCAGGTGAACAAGCGACAGACAGCAGAACTCCGGCTGTTCACATCAAATCCAGGTGAACAAGCGACAGACAGCAGAACTCCGGCTGTTCACATCAAATCCAGGTGAACAAGCGACAGACAGCAGAACTCCGGCTGTTCACATCAAATCCAGGTGAACAAGCGACAGACAGCAGAACTCCGGCTGTTCACATCAATTCCAGGTGAACAAGCGACAGACAGCAGAACTCCGGCTGTTCACATCAAATCCAGGTGAACAAGCGACAGACAGCAGAACTCCGGCTGTTCACATCAAATCCAGGTGAACAAGCGACAGACAGCAGAACTCCGGCTGTTCACATCAAATCCAGGTGAACAAGCGACAGACAGCAGAACTCCGGCTGTTCACATCAAATCCAGGTGAACAAGCGACAGACAGCAGAACTCCGGCTGTTCACATCAAATCCAGGTGAACAAGCGACAGACAGCAGAACTCCGGCTGTTCACATCAAATCCAGGTGAACAAGCGACAGACAGCAGAACTCCGGCTGTTCACATCAAATCCAGGTGAACAAGCGACAGACAGCAGAACTCCGGCTGTTCACATCACATCCAGGTGAACAAGCGACAGACAGCGGAACCCCGGCTGTTCACATCAAATCCAGGTGAACAAGCGACAGATAGCAGAATCCCAGCTGTTCACATCAAATCCAGGTGAACAAGCGACAGATAGCAGAATCCCAGCTGTTCACATCAAATCCAGGTGAACAAGCGACAGATAGAAGATCCCGCCTGTTCACTTCAAATCCAGGTGAGCAAGCGACAGACAGCGGAATCCCGGCTGTTCACATCACATCCATGTGAACAAGCGACAGACAGCAGAACTCCAGCTGTTCACATCAAATCCAGGTGAACAAGCGACAGACAGCAGAACTCCGGCTGTTCACATCAAATCCAGGTGAACAAGCGACAGACAGCAGAACTCCGGCTGTTCACATCAATCCAGGTGAACAAGCGACAGACAGCGGAATCCCGGCTGTTCACATCAAATCCAGGTGAACAAGCGACAGATAGAAGATCCCGCCTGTTCACATCAAATCCAGGTGAACAAGCGACAGACAGCTGAATCCCAGCTGTTCACATCAAATCCAGGTGAACAAGCGACAGAAGATCCCGGCTGTTCACATCACATCCAGGTGAGCAAGCGACAGACAGCGGAATCCCGGCTGTTCACATCCAGCTAATACATGTAGCACATGCCGCTCTGTTCCCTTTGATGCCAGGAGCATAATTGCAGCAGTTCTGTTTTTGTGACACTACTTTGTCTACAATAAAAGGACGTTATATTGTATGTTCCCCATCAACTCTGCTCGCAATAATATCAGCATGTTCACTCACACATCAGCAAGCAACCATATTTTGTTTACAGACATAGTCATGTCTGCTTGTAACAAACCAGCGGCGCGGAGCCGCACTTGTTGGCAAAACCACATGTTTGATTACACACCAAAGTGGGGCCGCAGACTGCTACTGGGGCTGTTAGTACCTGGACTTTCCCTGGCTGTTGAAGATGAGGAAGCAACACGCCTGGGAATGTCACGAATGCGCTGTGATGTCGGTTCTCGACTCACTCAACTCAACATGACACACATTTAGCTACTGAAGGCAACATCGAACACATCAATCGTTCCGCAATGAAAGCACTCACCCCTGATGACATGTGCTGCCGGCCTTTGATCTGTCATGCTGTCTGGTGTAATTTCTGAGCTGCTGACAGAGTATATAAGCTCGACATTTTCAAACTACCATCTACTGACAAGACAAGGAGACGCAGTGAACCAGACAATCTGCAGACATGATCTTCATCTACTTGCTGTGTCTAATTGTCCTCGCAGAATCTGGAGTTGATGGTAAGCACATGCCGTTATATTTATGAATAAGCAGACAGACGTACAAACAGAAATATTGACATATAAGCACGCACGACTGAACGACCGACAGAACAACAGACTAATCGAAAGGCAGACAAACCGACATACATACAGACAGACAGACAGACAGACAGACAGACAGACAGACAGGCAGAACGAACTAACGACCTCTATTTTATCGTACAGAGAGACAGACAAACAGACAGACAGATAGACAGACAGACAGACAGACAGACAGACAGACAGACAGACAGATGATGGCTACATCATAATCATCATCATCATCATCATCATCAAAATCATCATGTGCAATGCCGGTAAGCATGGGCGGTCATGTTTCGCCATTACACTCCATCACCAGAGTGGTGGATCAGCTCCGTGTTCTTGTCTCGTCCTTGCCATGTGGTCAAGCCAACCAGGCATTTACTTCTCTGCCTTCTTCTTGCTCTTATCCCCTTAATCTCGCCAGTTGTCACCAAGTTCTCCAATCTACTTCTTCTCATAACGTCACCAAAAATGTTGACTGTCAACGTCTAATTTCTCTAATTAGTTTATAATCTTCATTTGTTTCTTGCAGGAGTTTGTCTTCGGTTTTTCTATCTGTTCGTGGTATTCTTTGAATGTTTTCAGAAACCACATTTCCACAGCCATCAAATGTTTTTTCAGCACCACTGCTCATTGTCCACGCTTCACATACATACAAAAGCACAGTTTCTATGTAGCACCTCAACACTCTTTTTCTCGTTGCAAATGACATCTTTTTATTGGTCAGTATGTTTTCCATCTTGCAAAAGGTTACCTACGCCATTGCAAATCTTGTTCTAATCTCTTCAAGACATTTCCTATCAGATTTTATGACTGTTCTGAGATAATATACTGATTCACTTGCTCAAGAATTTTCCCATTTACTTGTATATTACATTGTGTTATTTTTTTCTTCCTTGTGACGACCATAATCTGTGTCTTTTTACAATTTAATTCTAACGCTAGTTGTTCACTGTGTGCAATAACCGCATCTACTAATTGTTGCAGAACCTGCTCTTTGTCTGCAATCAATACTGTATTACCTGTATATCTAATGTTATTGGTGTTTCTTCCTCCAATGATGATTCCATTCATATCTTCTACATTTCTCAAAGTTTTTTCACTGTACAGGGAGACATTACACATCGCTGTCTAACACCTCCCTTAATATGCTAATATTGACCTTCTTCATTATCAATAATTATGGCAGCTTGTTGTTTCCAATATATGTTTTTAACAAGTCTAAGGTCTTTCCCATCAATTTGTAGATCTGCAAGCATCTTCATCATGTCGACATGTCTTATTTTATCGAAAGCTTTTGTGTAGTCAATAAAGCAACGATGTAGGTCTTTATTTACTTATATATATATATATATATATATATATATATATATATATATATATATATATATATATATATATATATATATATATATATATATATATATATATATAGAACGTTCAATTACTGTTCTCAATATATACACAGCATTTACTGTGCCCTTGCTTTCCACAAACCCACATTGTTCTTCTCCTATTTCGGGTTGTATTTTCTTCCTAAATTTTTGCATGATAATTCTTAGCCTAAACTTTGTGATGTGGCTCATTATACTAATTGTTCGATGTTGATCACATTCCAAGACTCCGGATATTTTCGGGATTGCAATAAATATAGAATTACATAATTCAGTAGGTATATCTCCCGTATCATATATTCCGTTCACACGTAGAGCGCAATGGTCATCCATTGCACCTGTATTCGTCTCCAGTAGTCTTGACTTGTCTTGCCACTAGGTTCAGATGGACTCGTGCGAGAGAGTGAGGAAGATGAATTGCGCAACTCTTCATCACTTTAATCCAATTCATCGAGTAAGTCATTCTTAATCCAAATTCATCTTTCACCTTTAAGCTCTGTGGCGATGGGTGAGCTGCGAAGCGGCAGGCGTGGGTACACTGGCAGTTGTAATCGCAGACCTGCACACAGGCGGCACAAGCCAAATGACCGTCTTCTACTGACCTTATACTCCTTGGGGACTTCAATGCCAGAGTAAGTTTGGACATCGCCTCTTGGAGTGGCATTATTGAAAAGCACGGAATCGGAAATTATAACAGCAATGAACTCCTCCTTTTTCAGACCTGTGCCGACCACGATGTCCTGATTACCAAAACAATTGTCCGTCTTCCCACGAGAAATAGGACATCGTAGATGCACCCTCGCTCGAAACACTTGCACCTCATTGACTATGTCATCGTCAGGAGGAGTGACAGACAAGATGTTCGGGAGACAAAATCCATGTGTGATGCTGAATGTTGGACATCGTCTCATTATCTCGAAAATAAACATACACATCAAACTCTCGCGGTGTTCTCAAAGGGTAAAAGTGGCCCCAAAAACAAAAAAAAAAAGCGAAAAAAGGTCACCCGTCTAAATAGTAGGAAAATACGGCTGTCGTTTAAAAATATTGGGAAGACCGCCTCAAGCCCAGTGCCGCAACTAAACAGGATGCAGAAACATAATTTACAACACTGCTATGTAAATCCTGGGTCCAGCCCCCCGGAAGCATAAAGACTGGTTTGATGAAAATTCCGAAGACATCAACCAAATGCTGGCCGAGAAACATCTTCTCCTCAAGGCATACTTGAAAGACCCGAAAGTCAACATTAAAAAGGATGCCTTCAATAACATCCGGAGAGTAGTTCAGCAGAAACTTCGACACATGCGGGACTCAAGGCTGAACAACAAAGCTAATGAGATTCAATTCATTAGTTGACAGACATGATATGACAAACTTCTATGACTTACTGAAAGCGGCCTGCGGTCCTCCATCACCAGGCATAGTTCCCCTCCTCAGTGCAGATGAGGGAACATTGGTTAACGATAAGAAAGAAATCCTTCAACGCTGGGCAGAGCATTTCAGAAACATCGTAAGAGCAACCTCCTCCATCCATGACGAAATTATCAACAGCCTTTCCTAAGTCCCAACTAATGATACTCTTGCAGACTTGCCAACCATGGTGGAAATAACCAACGTATCCAGCAACTTTCCAGTGGTAAGGCACTTGGTCCTGACTCATTCTCCCCAGAGATCTACAAAGTCGGTGGACCGGTTCTAATAGAGCAGCTTCACCAATTCTTTACAAACATATGGGGAACGAGACCATGCCACTAGATGTCAAGGACGCGTCAATAGTCCACCTTTACAAACCACCGAGGCATCTTCTTGATCTCAAGTGCAGGGAAGATACTCGCCAGAATTCTTGGGAGTGTCATGACACCTGGGAGATTGCTGCCAAAGACCGAAATTCGTGGCGTACATCGCTACGCAAAGGTGTAGTCACGTATGAAGCAAACAGGAACTGCATGAGCTGTGAAAAAAAAAATAAAAGACTGGACAGAAAAACCACTACAGGAGATCCTCCTCCCGGAAAGTCAAGTATTCTTTGCCCACATTGTCAAAGAACATTTCGAGTCTAAATAGGCCTTGCCAGTCATTTTAGACCTCATGGCTGCAAACTTTCAACCCCAGTGGATAAAATTATTTGTCAACATCATTCTTGATGGACAAACAACATAACGTTTGTGTAGTGTGACATAACAACTTGACGTGTTTGTAGTGTGAAATAACAACTTGACGTGTTTGTAGTGTGACATACCAAGTTGACGTGTGTGTAGTGTGACATACCATGTTGACACGTGACATATCACATGTCTCCAGATGTAACTGACCTCACAGT